>JACEII010000026.1:863703-879718 GCA_014332785.1 Antheraea mylitta | reverse complement strand
TTAAACGAATTAAGTCAATAATTAAAATGACTAACGTTTCGTTTTATTTTAAATATAGAGTCTAAGTTACCAGTTGTAGTTGAATTGTTTAATCAATTCCCAGTAAATTTATTGCCGACCCTGTAGCCTGTAGAGTTTAATTATCGTTTCTATAAAACTTTTTCAACAATCATTCAACTCGTACTCGTAAAAAATATAGTTATATATATTTTGTTTCAATATATTTGGGACTAATAAAATGTATATATCTATATTTATTTAGACGATTAATTGTTGATGTGTTTTAATCTTCTAGCTTAAATAATGTACACGATGGACTGTTAGGTACTTATAAATTTTTATGGTTTAACAAAAATATTGCTGAAGAATTTAGTTTCTGCCAAATATGACATCCAAAACGAATTACGTATAAAATATATAGATATACATCATACACGGTTAGTTCCAAGAACACTAATAGTTTAGAAATGGGTTACTATGGTGAGAATGTTATTCAAGATATGTCAAGTATATATATATATATATATATATATATATATATGTCTTTGGAACTATGTGTCATTTATAAGTTTATTTTGAGGTATACAGAAATCTTGAGAAGCAAAGACACGTGATACAATATCTAATGGTCTGATATAAAAACAATACTAGCTTATTATTTCTATCGTAAAGTAATATTTGTAAGGTATTTGGGAAAATGCACCGGGATATTTGGTGTTTCATGTTAATCCTTAGTAAAAGCAACCTGTTAGCGTCTGATCTCGGATTATAATTCTCTTTGAGATTGGTTATGGTTGTATACATAGAGTAAAATCCATTTAAGATTAATTGTGTTATACGCCATTTCAATGTGTAAAAAAATCGAAACAATCAAAAGGAAAAAACAATCCAACAGAAGTGAAAACTCAAAATAATGAAATAAGAGTCTCTTTTAATTTTTTTTTAATACTTATGATGTGAATTATTTATATGTCATAATTTTTTTATTTAAATTATTGACATTACTCTAGTTTTCATATATATAAGCATTTGGCGCGATAATTATATACATTTTTATAAAGCCTATTAGTCAATGAAACATACGATGAACTGCAAAATATCAATATTAGGTACATATTTATTTAGTTAAGAACAGCTAGTGACCAATATAACACACATGAATCGCTACTACATATAAACAATCTACAGGCACACTAGCCTGTAAAAGCTGCCATAGCATGCACTATGTGGTAGACAAATTAAAATCTAAACATTAAGAATTTAAATACAATATAAACTTAAATAATAACAAATAGTCCTAAATAACTAATACTAAGAAATATCACACAATGAAAATATTAAGTATATAGAGTAGGAAGTGCAAGAACAAGGCGGAAAAATTAATAGAGTAGTAGTACTATTTATAAACTGTTAGGAGGTATAACGTATGTCTCTCAGCAACGATGATGCTTTATTGTTGAACGCGCACAAGGATGTCCAATTAATTTCCTAATTTGTTCTACAGATTTCTTAGTCTTGAAACAGGTGCATTTAATCCGATATTAGTTTTTATGGTTGGAGTTTTAAGTAACTCGATGAGGTGCCTTGGGAATGTATGTGGCGTGTTTAAGGAGAACCTTTGTAGAAACTGTGGACAGTCTATTATACCATTCAAAGTTTTAAAAAGAAAAATAAGAGAAGTTGTCTTCAAGTAGTTAAGGAATCTATTTCAAAGAACTTTAGGTTGTCCAGATAAAAAAGATTACGTTTACTCCTGTAAGATGTATATGCCAGATGAAATCTCTTTTGCAAGGATTCAATTCGCTCTTGATGTTTTTTATATTGTGGGTATCATCCTACACTACAATATTCTAAAATATTTCTGACATATGTATTAAATAACATAATTTTAGTTTTATTATTTTTGAAGCCTTTGCAGTTTCTTATAAGAAACCCTAACATTTTAGATGGTTTGGATATGATTTCGTTAATTTAAGCTACGAATTAGTTTAGAATCGGAATACACATCCAAGTACTTTATATACACAGACCATTATACTACCGTGTCTCTAATCTATTGTAGTCCGGTGAAGCTGTTAAGACGTTGCTAGGTCAAAAGCGTAATCAGTTCGAAAAAAAAATCCGACGCAAGCTGCTCAAGCGCAATACCGTCGGTCACATTTATTAGCATGACGCTACGCGAAGTCTTAAATTTATTTTCTCCCACCAAAAATACCACCCAACACACCTAATAAAAATTTTAATATAAAAAAAATTTGTGTCAAAATCAGAAATACTTGATTCATCGCAGATTCTAAGAAGGCTTATGAACATTACAACGCTATCACCAGTTCAGGAGACATTATAGTCATAGATTTAAACTACACAAGTATTTGTCCACATTCATAATTATCTATATATGTATGTATTAATACGTGAAGCAAAAAAATTGTACCCCTTTTTAACATATTTGCCATCAACGGGTGAACTTGAAATTTGGCATAGTTAAAGTTTACATGGCGGAGAATTGCAGAAAGCTGTTTATTTTATATAAAACGCATTAGAAGTATATTACATTTATTAAAATATGCACTATACACACTACTGCTTCAATTTTACACAAAATATACACACATGTTAATAAGGAAGACATTATGACAGCTGTCAATAATTACTAAGTTTAAAAGAGGTTGTGAAGGAGGTTGCTATACTCGACTGTATGTATTTTTATCTCTTACTTTCCAATTACCATTTTTCATCCTACATTCAACAATGATGTTATAACTATTATTATAATGTTTATGATTTTTTATGGTGAACTCACTTCAAATGATGATTTAATAAAAAAATGAGCCAAATAATACTTTGCATAATCAAAATAAGAATTTTGTTTATAAAAGTAATCCATGACTTAGATCTCCGCGGTTACAATGTTGCAATTCAATCTTATGTAGCAACAAAAAAGAATTTATTTTCCAAAGCTAATGGTAGTATTAAAAACATGTTTGTATAATTAAAGATCATGGCAAATGGCACATAACTGAGTAGCCATGATGAAAACTTTTGATTATAGAAGTATATCCTTTGACAAAAGAACCCTAATAACGTTCAAACCTAAAATAGTCAATGAACTATGGTCGAATGACGACCACTGTGCGCCCACTAGTATTACTACTAGTACACTACTAAATAGTAGATCTACATAGTATACTTAGCAATCTTTTGTGAATAAAACCTCCTTCATATAATGCTTGAACCCATTGTCATACAAATCAGCAATGTGCTTTGATTCTAGAACCTATCGCTGTCTTATTGAATACTGGTTTTATTGAACCTAAAACATCATCCACTTAAGACAAAATGTAGATGAAGGAAGAGGAGTATTATAATTTCCCAATTATCGCAAAACGCTTAGAGACCATTCCAGTTAAGTACAGTGAAATTCAAAGGCCGGCAGTAACAAATGGAGGCCCTTAAGTGTTATTGGGAGACTTAATAGTACCGTGACCAATATATTGCAGATAATTATCGACATTTGTCTGTTAAAATTTCGTAACAAATTATCAAAAATAAGTCAACAAAGGAAATCAAATTCTGCCTTAATAAAACTTTACAGTTAGAAATTACTACCTTAAACTTTGCCTATCTCTTCCACTTTCCTTCCTTCCTCTTCAAACGTCATCTCACTAGTCGTACCTTTATCTACAAATCATTCTTCAGAAAATCCATCCATACCTTCCTCGGTTTTCTCCTGCTGTCCATATTGTCTGTCCAACTTTATACATCAAAGCTTTTTGGTTACATCTCTCTGCATAACATTAACTTCTCTATCACTGTTATTATTTTCAAACTTCCTCTGACATATTCATTCCTAATATTCTTAACATTTGATCTATACCTAGAAAGCAGTACTTCTTTGTTATTAGTTAAGATTAGGATGTGAATGATAATCCTTACGTTTTCAAGATTTGACTACTCAACTGAACACCATGAAAAATATAAAATAAAACTAATGACAAATAAATAAAAAACCACCCACAACCAAGTTCTCTGCTTACCCGAGGCAGACGAAGTCCAGCGAGGGGCGACATCAAGTCGCCTCATAAAAATAAATAAAAAAAAAGACTGAATACCATGAAATTTTGCATACTCGTTGTCAGAAATATAGAAAAGGAACTTTCATCAAGAACAAACATACAGTTTTCAAGAAATGATTCAAATCTTAAATACGAGCAAATCGGCTGACAAAGGTTAGTTTATATAAGACTAGCCTCTGCCCGCGACTTCGTTCGCGTGGAATAGATACACTAACACGCAGCAGTTCTCAAAAGGAAAAAACATTCCGATTTTGCATCATTTTTCATCTGTGCTCCGCTCCTATTGATCTTAGCGTGATGATATATAGCCTATAACCATTCTCGATGAATGAGCTATATAACATTGAAAGAATTATTCAAATCGGACCAGTAGTTCCTGAGATTACCCCCTACAACGTCACAACATCACAACATCACAACGTCACAAACTCACAAACTTTACCTCTTTATAATATTAGTATAGATTAAATAATTATAATAAATTCTCCCAATTCGTGAAATGTATATAGAAACATTCGAGTCTAATCAGTAACTTCTACAATAATGCCTAATAAAAATAATTATTATATTATTTTCTTAGCAACAAAATAAAATCATTTTATTCTAACTATTTTCTCAAGGGTTTCTTTAGGCGATATTTTCTCGTTAGATTTTTATTACTCGTATTCAAGGTCTCATATAAATTACCCGAATTTACGATGAATAACAAATTCCATCGTTAAGAGCATTACTTAATTCATTGCTTTATTGGATATCGTTAACTTACCTAAATAACTTAACGCTGTATCAGAATTTAAGTCATAAAGCTAACATAAAAGTTTTATTCGCGTGTAAACATTTAATATTTCGGCATTTACATTTGTGGCGTTTTCGGTACACATGTTCGTTCACGAATAATCCAAATGTAAAATTAAAAAGTTACAGCTGACTGACTTTTAATTAACTAAGTCTTTTATGAATTGAAGTTTAAATTAAATAAACTTTTATTATAGATTATTTATTATGAATCTGAGGATCAGTAATATTCAGTACCAAATCTAAAATATTCAAATTACGCTCTGAGAAGGCGATTATGAACGTCAAAACTTTTGGTTCGGAAAACAACCCAGTTATCTAGAAGAGCCAACGAGAAACTCGATTCGGTTCATCTTTTTTATTACTATTATACAAATCCATTTATTTTGTTGACAGTTTAGTTTAGGAGATACACAAAGAAGAGTGTCGTTTCCAGGCATCACTGACACTCAGGTAATAATCTAGCCAACGCCCATTTGACGTGAACACCTGCTTGATATGAAGCTTGAACTTAATATCCGGCATATCGCTAATGTACTATGAATCCTTCTTTTAGAACCAAAAACTATTACCCTAAATCGCTGATAGAAATGGCTGTAAGGTTATAACACATACCAATTGTGTCAATCGCCGTCCAGTTCAACCGTCCACCGGGCGCATTCTTAATTCTTTTTCTTGTTTTAATAACTAATATTTCTCTCTTTCTATTACTAATTTCAGATTTAACTTTTTCAGGTAAACCTCGAACAAATACAATCAAATGTTTTGGTTTGCAATTAAACGTAGTAATGGCCAATAAATTCGAATTGGAACGTAAAGTCCACTACAATACTTAATGATGGATTTCCACAAAGTAACGCCTTCTATAATCAAATATTATTATATTTCTATCTTATACATCGCAATAAATTATTACTTTCACCGTAATCATGTAAGTAATATATAAATAAACAAAAGGCTTAATCAAATCCAAACTGTAAGTTAAGTACTCCTTTCTTGGAACCCCTTTGTTTGCGACTTAGCTCATACGCCATAAAAAAGCAGTCACGTTTATACTGCAGACGCAGCTGTAACGTTTACGGCTTATAAAGACGGCGCGGCAGATTCTCACACATTGTCAAGGTCGGGCAAAAAGGTGAAAGTATAATAACACGTGGCACCGTCGTTTAGGAGTTCGAAATATATTATTACACTGAAACTTCTTATCGGAGGGCTTTCAAATTGTAATCCGCAACATTTTTGTGTGAGGAAAATCGGTGGTTGTTACACACTGTGTCGGATAGTGTTAAAAACACCAGTGCTTGCCCGCTCACCGATGTTAAGCAACATCAGACGCTGTTAGTATTCGAATGGGTTACCGCCTGGAAACACCGCGTGAAATTGGTTTTTTTCTTTCGAACTGACTACGCTATTGGTCTAGCAAGGCCTTAACAGCTTCGCCGGACTATAATGTGAATTTGGGTTTTTGTTGTTTTCCTTTAGTTTTAATGTTTCCTTGTAATACGATGTTTCACTTCTATTATGTTTAAGAGACAGTCTGTCTCTTTTAATTTTTTGGTTTGAAATATACAAGTATGATTCCGTGTGTTCGCGTTATGTATATATTATTTTGTAAGATAAGTTATCCAAGTCCTTTCATTTTCATTAATCTATTTTTACTATTAACTATTAGCAATCTGCGACTTCGTTCTGAGAGGAATTCTAAAGTGACATATATAAAAAATAACAGTCGAGTTGAATACCTCCATTTTGAATTTTGTATTTATATTTGCGTAACGATCAAATAACATGTGAAATGAAATCTATAACAAATGAGTTGAATTTTTTTTGCGGTCAAGCAGAGGTCTGACCGAGAAAATAACCTTTGAATTCCCAAGAGCCCGATTTCGTTTCATACCTGATTTAAGTTAGCTTTCCTATGATATATGACATGCATTTTTCATGTGGGAGTGGCGGCTTGTGACACAAGTAAAATAAATGTTTATGTTTGTAAATATATTGTTACATTTCATATCCCTCTGGATTTTATACTGTATATAAACAATTTACGTACAAGTTTATTCTAAGACATATAATAGGCCAATTTAAATTTGTTCATATCAATTTTATGATTTTGGACTTTGACCCTATCCATGTTATAAATGATTACGTTTGTGTGACTTTTAAAATACGAATATATAATATGATTATTTTTTTCTATTTTTTGAGTAAAATCAACAAAATGAAAAACAATTTAAATTTTCTTTTTTTTATATATCATTGGAGGCAAACGAACAGATGGGTCACCTGATGTTAAGTGATCACCACCGTCCATAGATACTTGCAAAACCAGGGGAGTCGCAAGTGCGTTGCCAACCTGTATTTGGGAGGAGAGTGGGGGAGGGGCAGGAAGGGAAGGAGGAAGGGGAAGGGGAGGGTAGGTGGGTCTCCGGCTCTCTCACTGACCGAACGAAACGCAACAATGCAAGCACTGTTACTTGACGTCAGTTTTCTGTGAGAGGGTGGTGCTTCCCCGGACGAGCCGACCCATTCGTGCCGGTAACAATAATAGCTTCAGCTTGGCTCTACCACCTACAAAAATTTTCGTTACAGTTGAAGTTTAAAAGCTTTGTTATTTTAGATATATACATATCACGTCACGAAGCTTAAACTCGTCCCTTTGTCATGCAATATCACAATTTGTTAACCCACCTCCACACCGCGTGACATACCTACTTTATATATCTATATATCTAATACCTTTAAACGAGCAATTCTTGTATATTTTTATATTTGTATATATTCAGGATCTCGAAAACGGCGTCATCTATTTCCGTGAAACTTAATATGTAGGTAGTTTCGGGGACGATAAATCGATCTGGCTAGGTTTTATTCATAGAAAATTTTTTAAACTGAGAATTTAGGCAATAACAAAATATAGCTAGAATACGAAGGTAAATTTCGCCGCCGCTGTCAAAACAAAAATAGCTCAGCTGGGAATTGGTTGCTTCGAAAATCCATGTAACCCCAATTCGAAACAGGGAGTATACATTTTTTTTTTTTTTGTAAATAATGATAATTTTGTAAGGCAAACCTAACGATTTATTTTAATTTAAAAATGTTTTCTAAAGAACCGAGCTAGGCTCGGTCGCCCAGGTACTATTATATAAAGTATGTATATTATTATACATATAAGGCTTTATATACTATCACAAGGCAATTGCCTAAAAGCTGACATATCTTAGAGCTAATTTGAACAATATAAAATAACCAACAAGAAGTGTCGTATTTACATTTGAGATAAAACATCAATTTATTAGATATATGGTGTATGAAATAGTTTAAAGTGTACCTAATTTATGATGTTAGTGTCAAAATAAAACACTAAGTAGTTCGCGCGACTTCCTCTACTTTAAAATGGTTTCATAGGAACTAAGTATTTTGTATTGAATGATTGTGATTTTTTTAATTACAGTATTATAATAACTATTTACTTCTGTTTAAACAGACTAAATATACTCTGAAAAATTATTTACATGTCTGTGGAAGCGTCGTAAAAATCGATACAGCCGTATTGCAAAAAAGATTCCATACAAACAGAGATCATTGTAAATTGATGCCTTCATGCCTTGAAATTTTGATAATAATTAGTCTAAACAATTATTTCAAAATAGTTAATTGCTAACAGTGTTTATTGCCGACAATAAAGACCACAAATTTTTATTTTTCAATAACTATGTTTAAACATGGAAAATATATAAAGTACTATCCTATGCCTACAACTTTGTCCGCGTAGAATAATTACATTGGGTTAACGGTAACACACAGCGGAAGCTCTCAAAAGGAAAAAATCCCGATTATGAAACATTTTTCATTCGCGCTCTGCTCTTATTGGTCTTAACGTGATGGCATATAGCTTATAACCTTCCTCGATAAATTATTGGTACAACACTAAAAGAATTTTTCAAATCGGATCAGTAGTTCCTGAGATAACCCCCTACAACGTCACAACATTACAACGTCACAAACTTATAAACTTTACCTCTTTATAATATTAATATAGATTAATAACATAGATGTAACGATAAGTTTTCTTTCTAAAGAAATTTTTAAATTTGCCAAACCGCGAGTGGTTCATTATTATACTACAATGATAAATGATAAACTTTATTAATGACAAGGAAACTATTCAGCACTTTTGCCACATGAGATAAATTATTAACGTATTTTTTAATTACATCACTTTTAGTACCCGCCTGACTGACTATCATTTGGCAGTTGGAGAAGTATGTTTAGGTAGTTAGGCTTGAGACGCACTTGTTCTCTAGATTTAGCTTATCGTTTTAGGTCACACTGTCTTTACCTTCAAACGAGTTTATGATTAAACTCTAAATCGTATTTAGTTTAAACAACGTTTTAGAATTGACAAAAAACCAAAAACTTAGCACATTTAATGTTTGTTTCGTGAAGGTTTTTATACCACTAATTTAATTTCAACCCACCTCTAGATAGCATTAAGTTGTATCTCGTTCCAAATAAATTATGTATATATTATTAGCGGGCCCGGCGGACGCTATGCCGCCTTGATAATATAAATAACCTTGACAACTTGTATACCTAAATCTCATGAAATTTTATCTAGTGGTGAAAACTGTATGAAAATCCGATCAGTAGTTTTTGAGTTTATTGCGAACAGACATACAGATATGTAGTGATAATTTAACACAAACTTACACCCGATTAGGCATCCCACGGCAGTGGCTCAAGCCTAGGTTCGATCCCTCGGTAGGGAGCCCTTGAGTGCGTTGCTTGCGCGATACGGTGACACACAAATATACATCACTGCTACAACACTACACGATCACCCCCACACACGTGCACGCCTACACGCTTACACATGAAAGTGGAAGGGTTTACTTTTTTCCCTCATCGAACTGAAAAACTCTTAATTTTCCGATAATAAATATATGGAGGAGTTGTTGAGGCGTGTATGCTTGGTAGACATATACGTTTCAACAACTCATACATATATGAATAGTTACCTAGGTTAGCTAAGATAGGTCGCGATTTTGCATGCAACAGGCAACAGCCAAGCCGAGGTGTGCCGTGCACCCTTGAGCTAGTTGCCAAAATAAAATCGGCTGAGTGCCTTAAGCGCTCGCCTTAGTAGTCCGGTGAAGCTGTTAAGACCTTGCTGGGTCAATAGCGTAGACATTTCGAAAAAAAAAACACAAACTTACGAGCGGTTACCTACTAATCTTTATATATAATTCTTCTGTTCATGTGTATGACATGAAATCCTCCTAAACGTATGGACCGATTTTGATGAAATTTTGTGTGCGTGTGTTCCAGTGGATTCGAGAATGGTTGAGATTCATAATTAGATTCGGTAGGTGACGCTGCGGTGGAATTTTAGTTTTTTTATTATTATCAAGGCAGGAGGAAAATGTCCGCTTGGCCCGCTACAGTCGACTTGTAGGATTTTTTTAATTATTAGGCAGGATAAGGTCCGGCGAGTCAACTAGTATAACATAGATTTGGTAGCTATAGGCGAATCATATTATGAAAATAATTTACATAATCGAAAATGTATTATATTATTCTCTAAATACAAAGTGATTTGGTATTTACTTATCACATTGGACTTTAAGACCGAATATCGAACCTGGTAAACAAAAAAATCCGATATAGATTTCTTAAAGTAATATAAAATATTTACGACTATTCTTACAATGTTAACACTGAATTCAAAATACTATAATAATGATAAATCTTTTTAAAAAGCATTACGTATGAAGTGTCCGCAATAAAATATTTAACTAACTCGAAAACACCACTTTAGTTCGAAATGACTTATTGCTAATAATAATAATGTATGTTTATTCATAACCGGGATACTATCGCGGAATTAGAACGATATTATTTTTGTTTCTATTTTAATGTTTTACGATCAATAAAAAAATATTCTTTTTTATTATGACATAAACCGCACTTTCAAATGTAATAACTATAGAACAGTCAATAAGTCGATTCGATAACACCGATTTTTTTTTTTTTTTTCGAAACCTAAATATGCACCAAACATTTATACCTCAATAACACTTATATGTATACTGCGTCAAATTATTTTCTAAACAATTTTAGTTCGATAAGAGAAAAAAAAATGAAACCCTCTCACTTTCATGTGTAAGCGTGTGTGCGTGCACGTGTGTGGTGATATGTGCAATGTTGTCGCAGTGATGTCAGATTTTGTGTCATCATATCGCGCGAGCAACGTTCTCAAGAGCTCTACATCGCGCCGAGGGAACGGACCTAGTCTTGAACCGCTGCCGACGGAGTTTTAGTCTGGTCTACTGGTAAAACTGATATTATTATAATGTATAAGTTTTAACGTCTAGACAAAGATGATAAACACGCTAAACTTTACGTTAAAAAGAGATGCTTGGCGATAGATGTTCAACTTAAGGGTAGTTGCTAACCAGGTGGACTTAGAAGAAGACCTTATATAGTTTTATGGTTTCATTGCGATGTTTCCCTTGACCGAAAATTCCGATTCCATTTCTAGGATTCGAACCTACATCCATCACCGTGGTGTCAGAACACGCTATCAACTATGCAATCAAAGAGGTTAAAAATCTCCATAAAAGATAGTAAGTAAATGAGATAGAAGGCGATAAAGAGATATTCCAAATACTAACAGATTAGTTCAGTTGTTCAGTTACCGTTTCATTACATTACATGGCCGTAACGTATAGGAAAGATTTGGAATAATTTTCTTCGATAGTAGACACCTGTAATAGCAGCTAGTGGTTAATAAAGCAAAACGTCTTTGGGGTGTAAGGGGTGTCGAATAACATCTTAAGACTTGAGACACCCAAGCCAACCTCATCTGCACGTGGTGCACCCTGTTGATCAACGAACGAGTTTTACAGCCCGACTGGGTCGCAACCACCATGCATATGGCGAAAAAGCCCGTCATAGTGACTCGCTTCTGCGCATCGCGTTTCGGGATCAGCCTGTGCATATCCAGTACCGGGCGACTTTCGTCATTATGGCGGGTATGACAGCGGCGACCGGCGATGGATAATCTGTCTCTCGGTGGTTGCCGATGTTTTTGGATTGTACTATGCTTAACATCGGGCTTAGTGCAGTCACTTTGTCGTGCTTCTATAAAAAAAAAACAAAGGAAACGCGACCGCAAAATATAGGTACATACATCCTTGAAAATTTTAGGCGAGATCTTAGTCTATCAGGTAGTGGCTTTTATATTTTGTTCATGATCTTATGTTATTTGACTTCTATATTTTGTAATATTCGTGATATTTTTCTTAACAACGTTCGTTTGTCGTGTACAAGTGAGGTGGATGGCGAATAATACCACAGAGCATGAATTCTGACATGTCCAAAAAAACTCACAGGAATCTTATAATAAGGCGCCCACCATCTTGTTTGATCATTAAAATTATTGCTAGACACTTATTATATAATTACTCAATATTGGCGGTAATCAAAAAATAAATACTCTTTTTATTATTTTCGTGTATCATTGGCGACTAATGTATTTAATTGATTACTGTATTTTTTGTACTGCCTTTCCTCTTTCATTCACGCGCGTTATTTTTTGTCTCGATATATTATATGTTTGTATATTGTGTGCAATATTTAAAAAAATGCACAATATTTAAAATGGACCAGGCTGGTTATGTAGCCCGCATGTCAAATGTAAGACGGGCAAAACAGGTCACAAACTGGAAAAGCCGAAAGGACAAAAAGTTAAGAGGCAAACCACAACCACTGGATTGAAGACACACTTGAAATAGCGGGTAGAGATTGTATATGGTAAGTGACATACAGAGACGGATGGACATATCTGGAGGACGTCTACCCGAGACGAGGCCACGGCTTAACTATAATTTCATATATTTGTATTATTTACTCTTTGTAAGTTTAAGTGAAGGGATAAAAATGGTTCGAAACATGTTGCTGCTACAATTAAGACGAATATACCAACAAGTCATATGTTAAAAGTAACACTAGTCAAGCGTTTATTCCACACAGCATTTAATGAAACATACATAAGCCCCAAAGCCTAGATATTTATTCGTTCAGATATTATATTAGGGAAAAGTAATATAAATGAACAAGTATTATTATTTTAGAAATATAGCAATAATACAGTACCTACTCACGTCCTTCAGATTCATACAGAGAAATTACACCTATAACCTATAACCGATATTACTCAGTAAACCAATATCTAGGTTAAATTAATAGAAATAGGTCCATTACATTACATATAACTTCAACGCTAAATCCAGTGTCAGACTGGTTCTCAAGTGCTGGAACACATGATTAGGTACTCGGAATTGCGGGTTTAGAAATAACTCTAGCACTATATGTGTTTCATGCTGTTCTTGCATTAAGAGCTCCGGTTTGTTCATAATAGTTCAAACCTATATCGGTCAACATGGTGACCTTTGACCCATCGTCGCTTCAAAAGTTGAATATAGAGAATATCCAGAGGCTACATGTTTCAGCCATGGTTTTTTTTTGTATGGACAACTCTATGTGACACTCTCCAGTGTTAATAAAGCAAACAAGCACTTTATTCATACTCCTACTTAAATCACTGTAGGTAAGTTGTAATATGTAAGCTGGAAATGTCAAAAAAGTGCACGAAATGGCGAGTTCAGTTAGGAGATTATTTAATCAGTAAGTATTTTAGGAAATTGTTATATGACGAAACTCATACAGAAGCCATTGTTGACGATATTCTTTTTGGTTGTTTGCCTCTTTATGCGGAAGTTTTCCATATCGTAAAAAGACGCTGTATGGAATTTGGAGGAGTATTTTAACGAAAAATCTCTCACCAAAGGTATCTGATACAAAATAATCCAGCCTAATCCCTTGGATCGATAAAGGTGACTGGTCAAACACTGAAATTTTTATTACTCTAAGACTTCGTTGCGGACATATTCCGCTTAACAAATTCGCTAATTTAATGAATAGGATACAATCACCTCTATGCACTGAGTGTAACAGTGTAGAAGATGAATATTATATAATTGTGGAATGTGTCCGTAATGAAGCAGAAAGGCGAGAGTATTGCCTAATAGTAGATAAGAATTTACGTTGCGTTGGAATCTATAATGGCATTTTGGCCTCACCTTTGTCGGATGAAGCCAGGATGCTGTACAGGTTAGCCAATATTGCTGTCAATAGAAGGTAAATAGTGACTACCTGTATGAAGTTTTTATTATATATGCCTTCCAATAAGGGTGGCATGGTCGCTTTGTGACCAAACTCTTGTAGTAAAAAAAGAATTAAAAAAACGTCATATTATTCGCAGTGCAACAAAATTATGATGAGGTATTCATGCAATTACACATTCATGCTCCATACGTTTGTATATAAGCTACTATTATAATGAACAAAGTTGAATTTTGTTTGTAATCGATAAACTCAAAAAATAACCTGTTTTTAAAAAGCCGTTCATCTATAGTATGCTAAACTAATAGCGAATAACATGGCCTATATTTTATTTTCAAAATTTCAATAAATACCAGCGAAGCGTACAAACGCTCGTATATAATTTATTTCACACTTAAAATCCGTTTTAAAAAATCTCGGAAATAATAAATATGAAGTTATTACATTAATACATTTTAAATTCAACTAACTCTATCAGCAACTTTCCACGACTTTTTATTCAATCATAATTTGTTGGTTATTTTAATAATAATTTATGAACTATAAAAGTATTGTTGAAATATTTACATCCTATACAAATATTGCATGTGTTTAAGAAATGTGGTACATTTTTTAAATGAATATATTTTTATAAGATAAACTCTCTGTAAATATTACATAAACAACACAGTGATTAGAAAATTCAAAAGAAATTGTCTATAGATAACATAAATGTGCTCCTATTTTGAATGTTTTCGGGTGAGAGACAGTCAAAGATATGTAATTCCTAAGAACATTTTCTCCGATAATAAAGAGAGGTTAAAGGAAATTGAAAAAAGGAACGAAAATGGCGAATCTGTCAAAGTTTATTTCCTACACATGTTTATTTCTAAATAACTTTATCTTAAGTAGATATAAATAATCTTAAATAGTAATATTATGAATGTGAATGTGTGTTTGTTTGTTGTGTTTTCACGTCGTAACTATTGAACTGACCATTATCAAAATCTGCAAACAGGCAACTAGGAGTACAGAAAAAGACATAGATGGTCTTATTTCAAAAACAAAATGAACACAGGTTTAACAGGTACTCTTTAAGCAGTGCTTAAAATTTTAAACCTAGTTGAACACATATTTGAAATACTTTATTACAAAACCGTGTCTTAGCGGTCTTTAACTAAACATCTGGTGTAAGTTTTATATACTAGCAACTCTGAATATTATCGTTAAATTCAATCACATCATTCAAAAACGAACAATTCCAATTCATGAATAATATATTTGTTTATCAGACCTTCATTAACAAAATTTACTTATTTTAAGTTAAATTCGTTACCCTTATTGTAACATTTAGGTTCAAAGAGAAAGGTGTAATTGTTAAAATAAGCAATTAATAGGATTAATATATTATGTTAATGTGCGTGCTGTAGAATAACAGTATAATGTCAGATTAATAAATTATCAAATACATCAACAAATGTCATATAGTAATAGTTTTTTTTAAACATTATTTTGTCAATTAATCTTTCAGATTATTACTGTCATTGTCACGTATTCAATAATATTACAAGAGTCGTACGATCATTTCAATATTAAGCGTCGTGTGAATCAGTATTCTAACAAGATGGTGGATCCGTTGTTAGAAACATCCAGGAAGTTTTTTTTAATTATTTTCCATTCACTTCACTTATACATAATAAACTAACTATATTACGTAAAACACCACCAAATTTACAAAATATAGAGTCAAATAACACAAGATTATGAATAAAATATAAAACCCACTACATGACAGACTAAAATCCCGCCAAAAACTCCAAAATATAGTAGTAATTATGATTTACTTGTGAATCTCTAAAATTGTGTAATTTATTTATTTCTTCCATATCAATTATAGCCTGCAAATTCATAATGTAGGAAACGTCTTTAGTTGGCAAATAAAAATACAATAACTCATAGCAATAAAATAAGAAATT
>JACEII010000026.1:818477-853703 GCA_014332785.1 Antheraea mylitta | reverse complement strand
GATTTTGTATGCAACGGGCAACAGCCAAGCCGAGGTGTGCCGTGCACCCTTGAGCTGGTTGCCAATATAAAATCGGCTGAGTGCCTTAAACGCTCGCCTTAGTAGTCCGGTGAAGCTGTTAAGACCTTGCTAGGTCAATAGCGTAGTCAGATCGAGAAAAAAAAAGTGACGTTGACTTGTTGTTGTATTTTTTTTTAATTAAATGATTTCCTGTAATACAAAGTTTGACTTCTATCGTATGTTTTCACAACAAACCCTGTTATGTTTATGTATGTATGAAATGTATAGTATTTTAATCTTCAAAACAAACTATATTAGGAGTTGCAGAAAATGTATATTAATAATGCTTATCACTTTATTATGGACTTATAAACCTTTTTTGAAGAAACCGTTTTATTCATTTTCCATAAGAAGAATGACTTACCTGGAAGTGTGTTTCAAAGCGACCAGTATTTCCTAGAAACAAAAAAAGACTTCAATTAATCAGATATTTCACATATTATTAAATATAATAATAAGGCGCCACATAACTTTTTTTCTGACTACGCTATTGACCTAGCAAGGTCTTAACAGCTTCACCGGACTACAACACCGTTTAACTTTTACTATTTAATGTCGTAATAACACTAGTATTTGAAAAATATTAAAACTATACTTTAAAGCCCCTTTAGCATATTATAACATTTTATTAAAAAGTTAGAAAAAACACAAATTACTAAAAACTACAGAAATAATATCTACAATATTTTTAGTTATTGCTATAACAAAAAAAAACAACTCCTTTGGAATCTATTATCAATTCATTGCAAACATTCTACGTATGTAAATAAACAATTCTAAAACATATTGGAAAAAAATCAGATATTCTATCCCCAGTGGGGCGTCGTGTCTTCGTCCTCGCTCAGTAAACCGGGATAATCTTGCGAATTTGTCGTTCACCCGAGATTTGAACCGACCCGCAAATTAATCACTAAATTGTAAATTTATTGCATGGAAACTACAACTTTATGTTTAGATATACTTGTACGTAATTTATTATTAACATTTGTTTCATTTATTCGATTAAAATTTAGGAAATAGGAACAAACAAAAAAAAAACACAAATTTCGTGTAACAGCTCCAGTTGGAATTCAAATCCTATCGAAACGTCATCTATCAATTAATTGTAAATTAATCGAAGTTTACTTATTCTATTATATTGTAATAATTAACTTAACTTAGTCTCTAATTTTTTTTTATCTGTCACAAAATTTTTGTCTAAATTGGTACAATCTTTTCGGAAGCAGGACTTACAATAAAAGTTTCTATTTTATTTATATATGTATATATATATATATAATAACATTTTCAGTGATACAGATAAGCAGAACACGAGTAACTAAGAATGACAGAGAATAACCTTGATGGTATCTGTACACAATAAATTAAAAGCAATCAGGTGGCAAATAGGTGGGCAACACAAACTTACATAAAGTTCTGAATCCTAACATTTACATCTAAGATTACATGCCAAAGGACATTGCCATCTCCGAAGATAACGAAATAAAATGACATAAATTTCTTAACGCTATATATTCTTAATTTTATGGAGCAGCATTTGTAGACCCACAAACAACCGATCATATTAAATGGGGTATAAGAATAGGATATCCATAATGCATACAGAACTGATTGTTATCTTAGAAGCTTTATCATACATAGAAGTTTTAAATTATAACAAGTTTATAATATGTACAGATTCCCAATGGGCAATTTTATATATAGATAGATACAATTTACCTAAATTTCGTGGCTTTCCTTTGGCTTATTTAATTATTAAGCTATTATAATATATTAAATTGTAACACATGAGAAGTATATTGTATTACAGTGGGTGCTGCATGAGGAAATACTTTTTTTTGCTTTAAAAATTTGTTCTCGGTATATGTCATTGAGTAAGTTTTGCTTTTTGTAGGTGGTAGAGCCCCACTGAAGCTATTTTGGCTTCAGCATGAATGGGTCGGCTCCTCCGGGGTAGTACCACCCCTCTCACAGATAACCGACGTGAAATAACAGTGCTTGCATTGTTGTGTTTCGTTCGGTCAGTGAGAGAGCCGGAGGCCCACGTCCCTTCCTCTTTCCTTCTTTCCCTTTCCTTCCCCTCCCCTTTCTCCCATATACAGGCTGGCAACGCATTTGCGACGTCCCTGATGTCGCTAGTGTCTATGGACGGTGGTGATCATTTAACATCACGTGACCCACCGGTTCGTTTGCCTCCTTTGATATAAAAAAAAGAGTTCGGTGAAGCAGTTAAGACCTTCGAAGAAAAGGAATCGAAACAAATAAATGTGAAATTTGTCATCAAAAAGAGTATGTTTATTGTATTTTAATGGAATGTGACCAGAACGATCGTCGAAAACGACCTTTATTTAAAGAGACTTATAATATAGGAGACATTTATAATTAAATATTGGTACGCCTAGTACCGGAGAAAGCTAAATTAATCTACAATTTGGTTGCCTTCGTTGTTGTTCAATGTTTTTCTTTTGAAATGTAGCAATGAATATCGTGTTTTAATTGAACATCCCCTATATAAAAAAGAAAAAACAAAAGAGTATGTCCACTACCTTTTTTCTTTAAAATCATTTAAGCGTAAAGTCCGTGTGTAACTGAAAACTGCGAGCTTTACATTATGCCTAAATGTATTTCTCGCTCGACTTAACCGATTCGAAATGTGTGCGCATAAACTTCAAGCTGACGCCTACGCGCTTTCGTTTACAAATCATGTTAACTTCCATGTAAATCACTAGTGGAATTATATTGATCGTAATTATATATAAAAGTCATTTATATTTAAATGAAAACAGCAGATGGAATTCTTCATTTTTTTTAGTTATTTGGAATGGTTTAAAAAAAATTGTAGATACTTCAGTTGTAGTACAGATGTTTGTATCATGGTATTTGAGTAGTTTGACCAGTGACATATCTATTCAGTTCCAATCGAGAATTATACCAACTTTTTTTTTCAAAATTCAATTCAAACACGCTAACCACTGAACCACCATTGCTTCAAGTAAAATAGAACGATAATACCTTTTTTTTGAGCTGACTACGCTATTGACCTAACTAGTTCTTATCTGCTTCACCGGACTACAAATTAAACATACCGATTAGGTTATGTATACCTGGATACTATGAGTTATTACCAAATAACAAAGGATGTTGTCTCTTTGAAAACAAATATTGTGCAGATCGACGTAGGTTTCAATTCTGCAATGAGCGAGTTTTCGGTGCAATAAAACAACGTGATGAAACCGCAGGATGATGGTATTGCTTTTTCATAATCCGTCTATCTACCACCCTTAAGTTGGAAATCTGTTTCTGAACAGGTGCTGATGCTGGTGGCACCAACAGGTGTTGGTTTGTTCCAGCACACGCACTTGAAAGACAGCGCCCTTGAATGTGTTTACGTAGGTTCACTTCTAGGTGATAGAGCCACGCTGAAGTTATTACTGGTGTCAGCATAAATGGGTCGGCTCGCCCGGGGTAGTACCACCCGACCCACAGAAAACCGACGTGAAGTAACAGTTCTTGCATTGTTGCGTTTCGTTCGGTCAGTAAGAGCGCCGGAAGCCCTCCTCTCTTCCCCTCCTTCTCCCTACTCCTCATCCTTCCCCTCTCCCTCAAACACAGGTTGACAACGCACTTGCGACTCCTCTGATGTTGCTAGTGTCTATGGACGATGGTGATCACTTAACATCAGGTGACTCGCTTGTTTGTTTGACTCCTATAATAAAGAAAACGAGAGTTACTCCTTCCTGAGTACAACTTTAGTATGATATCATTTCAGGCCGTATTGTCATTTAAGATCTGAGACTGTAATGACAAACTATAAAATATAAAGACTACATCCCAATACGAGCTCGTTTGAGACATAGCTTGCAGGTTAATAACAATTTATCACTATTTTAAACACTATCTTCGTTAATACATTGATAATGTGTTAAATCATGGCCTACAGTTCCTTAATATAAGCAGAAGGCCAAATACCCAACGGTGTGTTATAAAAAGCTGAAAATTAAATTCGCATGTTTTTAATTGCGAGAAGATTTAAACTTGAACACACCGGATAACTAAAATAAGAACCGACGTTACAAAGGAAAACAAATAAACCGTCGACAAAAGCTTATAAAAATTATCTTTTTATGACGACATAAACTTATAAATAACACGTTAAGATAAAAACAAAAGTTTTTTTTCTTAAGCATCCTTTTTAATGTTTTATTTTACGACGCTTATACTTACTAGAAAATCATTTTTCGTATACAAATATTATTAATCAACGGATTGTTTTTACACAAAGTAAATATTGTTGCAATAAATAAATACTTTAATTATGAATACAATTGTTTTTTTGGAAAGAATCTTTTACGTTATTATCGCCATTGTCTGTAAGCAATTACAATATTACAATCGTTTTGGATCATTTCAATGTTCTGACACCATGGTGGGCCTCTTGTTAGAACTTTCTAGGAAGTGTTTGTGGCTTCTTAAAATTTATGTTCTGTGGTATTAATTTCCATCCATTTCACTTGCGCACGATAATCGAACTGTACTATATAAAATGCCACCAATGTTACAAAATATAGCTTCAAATAACACATGATTATGATTAAAATATAAACGCCACGACATTGCTGTAGTCCGGTAAAGCTGTTAAAATCTTGCCAGATCTCGTAGTCAGTTCGAGAAAAAAAGTTTCTATATGGCAGAGTAAGATCCCGCCAAATACTTTACCTTTATGTGGTGGAGTCACACTGAAGCTATTATTGGTTTCAGTATGAATGAGTCGACTTGCCCGGAGTACTACCACACGACCTATAGAAACCCAACCTGAAGTAACAATGCTTGCATTGTTGCCTTTCGCTCGGTCAGTGAGAGCGCCGGATGCCCACCTTCCCTTACACCTCTCTCTATAACTCCTCACCCTCCCGCTCCTTCTTTTAAAGGCCGCCAACACACATGCAACTCCCCTGGTGTTGCTAGTGTCTATGGACGGCGGTGATCACTTACCATCAGTCGACCCGCTTGTTTGTTCGTTCCCTATAAAATATTTTTTTCTTCTGACACTAAATGTAATATTTACTGTTTTTTTTTTCTATTGGTTCCAGAGAAGCAATTTGCATTGTCATTTTTTCCCATACATTTAACTAACGCTATGTTTTTTTTTATTTTCACATATGTAATGATTTCAGTCCATTTCGTTCTTGTCTTCTTCATGTTCTATCGTACAAGTACATTCAATGTAGTCAAGTCACGTTATAATAAATGGTAGCTTACCTTACTAAAATTTCTAAAGATATTTTGAGACAACTAGAAATATACAGTCCGAGCTATTATTTTAAACTCATTTTACTTGCACGGAATAACTAAACCCTGTAACGAAAACCGCCACTTAAATGATAAAATAATACTAGACTATGATTTAGAAATAAAAGCTTATATGACCGGCATAACAATAATTAGCACGTGCATGAGTCCCGCAGTTCAGTCAAAGACCACTTTATACATATTTAAATACATACAACATTCAACCTTTACTAGAGTGATATATGATATACTTCAGTCATATTTGCTATAAAATTCGTAGTTGCTGAGTGTTTTGAAAGAGAAAATAGCAATTCGATGTTCATAAATTTGAATCACGACATGCACCAACGACATTTTCGCAATTTGCTTACATGTACCAACTTCAATTGGTATCTTCTTACACTTTCTTGGTACATTCTTCATTAGTGCTCCACTCCTATCGGTATTAGCGTGATAATATATATCCTATAGCCTTGCTAGGTAAATAAGCTAACTAACACTGAAATAGTTTATCAAATCAGATATGTAGTTTCTGCGATTTGCGTGTTCAACTAAACAAACGCTCCAGCTTTATTATATTAATATAGATTGCACTAATATTATAAAATTATTTGATAAATCAAAAGTTTTTACTTCTATCTTATGGTTATAAAATACACATCTGCTCGGTTAATTCATACTTGAATAATAAATTGGGAATTAAAATGTTCAATACGTACAGTAAACGAAACGATTGTCTACAAAATTATCCAATAATTTTACGAGATATCTTGCATTTCAGTAAGACGCAATTTCATAAATCACGGATATGTCATATCTCCTAAATATCACTAACGGATAAAATAAAGTGTGCGGAACTGGTGAGCAATATTGACCTACGAGTACATATTCCTTCCACTAAAATAAGTATCCTTTTTATGAACTATTGGGGAGATTATTGTATATTGTCAATTACGAATGATTGGATACTTATAATTCGATTGTTAGATTTATTTAAAAAAAAGTGTGTGATGACCGATGACCGACCTTCTTAAGTTTGAGAGAGGCCATGTTAAAGGTATCTACACCAAATATATACACTTTTAATTTGAATACTATTTATAAAGCTTAAGAAGGAAAATTACGACGGTTTTCACCAATATTTTTTTTAATACATCTTCCTATCTAATTCATATAACTTTATGTATTGTATGTATTAATATCTCATTTATGTGTGGACTTTTAAATATTCACTACATCTGAACATGTTCGAAATGATAGTATAAGTAAGATCTGGGCTCAATGTATATGGTTCGTTCCACAGTGGTTCGTCTAACCCTATTTCTGAATGTGTTAGCGAGTTGTATAAAATCAATCTAAGCTATTGGAAGTTTTACATCTATATTATTTTTCTTATCAATACTAATAATAGTTCTTTACATCATTCACCCCGTCATCCGCCCTACTCACCAGACCTTGCGCCTACAGACTACTATTTTTTTCCAGAATTTGGATAACGGGAAAAGAATTCAATATACGAGAGGCAGTACAAAATGCCTTTGAATAATTTGTTGCCTCCCGTCCAGCTGATTTTTTTAAGAAGGGCATCAATAAACTGCCACTGCGTTGGCAAAGATGCATTGATTGCATGGGTGATTACTTCAATTAATACAAATAAAAACTAAATGAAAAAAATGTATGTAAAATTTTCCATAGAAAACGGAAATTTCATAGATAAAGAAGACCTAATATTATAAAGAGGTAAAATTTATGAGTTTGTGACGTTGTAGGAGGTAAACTTAGGAACTACTCCTCCGATTTGAAAAATTCTTGCAGGGTTATATAGCTCATTTATCGGGAAAGGTTATAGGCTATATATCATCACGCTAAGTCCAAAGTAAAAAGTAACTAATACTCTGCGGACAAAGTCGGAGACAGGGTCTAGTGTGATATAGACACACAAGCGACTTAGCCTTCTAAAACAAAATAGTCTTGTTTATGTTATTACCTTATTATATTTATTCATTTGTTAGCTGTAATGTTAAAATATCAACTTTCAAAGGTTTTTCCACCACGCGACTCTATGGCGCTATTTTAAAACCACTATATATGATATCATTACATGAAAATGTTACAATTGAACTGTATATTTGATAGACACCAATTAAATAAAGATTCATCTATACAAACATACGTATTTCACCGCCATTCCAATGTAAGGTCACGTGAACCAATTAATCTTGAATTTTGAGCGAGGTTCAGGATTTGTAGGAGGCATATTTCATTGTTGACCCTGTTTATATATTTGAGGATTTCGTGTTATTTATTACGATGGGAAAATATTTATTCGGAGAAAAATGGATTAATTTTAATAATTTGGTTTGATGTCAAACGGGTTTTGGTGGCAATAGGCTATTTATTATACGGTGGATTAATAGGTAAATGATTTTGATCTCTGGAATTGACACTTTTTAACGATTGTAAGTATCTTACCAGTTCTTCTCAATGGCTGAGTTCTTTCGGAACCGGTGGTAATTTTGATATTTATATGCGCCTTTTAACGGCCTACACTGAATAAAGTGTTTTTGATTTTGATTGACTTTTAAGACAAGCTTAGTACGCTTAAAAATAGCGAGGTTTGATAATCTATACTAATATTATAAAGAGGCAGAGTTTGTGACGTTATAGGGGGTAATCTCAGGAACTACTGGTCCGATTTGAAAAAAATTTTCAGTGTTATATAGCTCATTCATCGAGAATGGTTAGAGAAATAGGCTATATATCATCACGATAAGGCCAACAGGAGCGGAGCACCAATGAAGAATGTTTAAAATCGGATTTTTTCCACTTGAGAGCTTCTGCTGTGTGTGTGTGTGTGATAACGATAGTTAGCCCAAAGTAACTATTCCACACGAACGAAGTCACGAAGCTAGTGTAAATAACTATATAATTATTCGTAATTTCCCATTCCATATTAAAAGTCGTCCTCAAATTACGTATTTTACAAGAAATAGAGGTATTACTAAAATGGGTTATTATAGATATATAAAATCGGCTGAGTGCCTTAAGCGCTCGCCTTAGTAGTGCGGTGAAGCTGTTAAGACCCTGCTGGGTTAATAGCGTAGTCATTTCGAAAAAAAAAAGGTTATTATAGACTTTGGAATAGCAAATTCAGATTATTTACGTACCTCCTACGAGCAAATCAGTTTAGAAAAGTAAATATTTTAGTTTAATTGAAATTAACTAAAGTGAAGTAACTAGCAAAAGCGACTTCTTCCTGCTGAAAATGATTACGTTGTATCGTATCGTGGTATACATATATCTAGTTTGTATCAATTTAAATTGTATTTTCTTACAAATCTTTGACCCATTTTAACATTAAAAATTCATTTACATCCTGCTAAGTTGTTTCGGAAATTAGACTGAACAGAGAGCAGAAGCTTCAATATTATTTAAATTACTGGCTGTTACCTGCCACTTTGTCTACGTTGTGTATTACACAATATACTTTATGTATTTCTCCTCTTTTGTGTATGAGCAACACACCGCGTACCCCATTACTACGTCGCCTAACACGTAGTGCTTATGAAAATCATAGTGTTTTAAAACTTCATTAACTTTGACTTAAAAAAAAGGTACTATTATATTTATTTAGATAAGGATAAAGTATCTGCGAAGTGACATTAAACAAAAATTATATAAATTTATCCAGTATATTTTTTTTTTCGAACTGACTAGGCTATTGACCCAGCAAGCAACAGCTTTACCGGACTACTAAGCGAGTGCTTGCGGCACTCAGCCGATTCTATTTGGGCAACATTTTTTTTTAAGTGAGGAAATCCCTTATGGATATCCACCCTCCCGGAGGAGAGGGTGGGTTCTGTCCGACTCGCACGGACTAAAACCCCACGGTGTACCGACAGACCATGTTGTTGGGGCGGCAAGGGATTGTTCAAGCTAATCAACCTTGTATAGCCGCCCCAACGGTCCACCCGACGGAAGGTGGCCGCCAGGCTCCTACCCATAGAGAGGCAAACCGGGTACACACCAGCTGCCCCCCCTCGTCCGCCGGACAAGTGCAATAAGGAGATGGGCCCCCCGAGTCATCGCCTCAGGTCCGGCTACGGTGACAAGAGGAGTTGGGCAAAGCGCCGCTGAGGGAACGGACCTAGGCTTGAGCCGCTGCTGAGGGTCTATCCAGTAGTTTTTACATATATATTTGTTAAGGAATGTGGGACATGATTGTAAAAAACGGAGTTACAAAAAAAGGTTCGCTTGCCTGCACATTCCTTCGGGTCAGATGCGACACATTCTTGAACAATTTTTGAACCGTGTTGACGTCTCACGTAATTTTAATATTTGTTTTGCACTATTATATTATATAACTTCTTGAACAATTTTTGAACCGTGTTGACGTTCCGCGTATTTTTTGTGTAATACATTAATTTGATACTGAACATTGTAAACTATTGAAACGTCTATCGTCATTATTGTGTTTATCAGTGTTTGTGCTTCCTACTCATTTTACACGAATACATACAATCACTACACACACACCATTATACACAGACCTAGCACAGTGGAAGCGTGACAGGAACGCCGAGCCTGTAAGGTGAGTGGATTTACGATAATTACCTCTTATTATTATATAGTTGCTGTGTAAACACAGTTTCACTCAGGAGTGGTCATCACCCCGAAGAAAACATTAAAATGGGCCCAGCACATTCGGTTTTGTGTTGGTGACTATCTCCTACAATATTATTGTTGGGGCCTAATCTGTTTAGTAGTGGATATTTAACTATCTTTTTATACGAGTTTGTGATTTAAAATTCGTTTTTGCAATATATTTGTGTTAAAATACTGACTTATCTCATAATTACACTTTAAAACAATTCAAAACGCCCGTGACGATGACCTTAAAGAACCACGTCCAACAGTGTTTTCGTCAGATGATACACGTGAATCATATGTTTCACAAAAGGTTAACGACATTAGCTACTAAAAATAAGTCCGCAATAGAATTGGGTGACTATTTTTAGACAAATAAACTCATTGGAATTCCTACGGGACCGTTCTGAAGTTATTCTCATTTAGTTAAACCGACCGTACCGAAATTTAATTAAACATTAACTAGGGCATGAGAAAACATGTACATAATTGTTAATTAACTTATAATATTTTGTTTGGAATATGAGTTTTTAAATTATATTAATTTGATATAATATGAAAGTTTCATACCAGTTATTTTTGTATCTCTGTCTCTATCACTCATTTTTTAAAGTGAAAACTTGTTTAAACGCGTTGAGTAGTATTTCTTGCAGAAAATAAATTTATAATTTCGCGTCATGACATGCTAGTAAGCGTGACCGATCGTCAACTCCTGGAATTAATATATAGCACTCATATTAGGCCATACCGTATTATTGATAAATTTAAAGTGTGTTATATACAATGAAAGGCAACGTCTATCTGTCTGTTTGCCAGTTACTGCGCTTAAAACTCAAGGATGATTGGCGAACCGATTTTTTATTTTTTTACATCATAGATTTTTTTTCTAGTCAGGTTTTAATAAATATTTGGTACATCAATTAATTTATGGAACAAGTTATTAGTACAAATCGAAAAAAATATATGATACTTTAACAATAATTCCACAACTTCGTTTTTCTCCCATATCTATTTGCGGTTAAAACCCGCGGCGCGGTATAAAGGATATCATTTAGAAAGTATACGTGCGACATGCACGAAATGCATTTATCGTGCTGTGTAATTTATTCAAACGATTTACATCCAGAGTATTTGTATATATTCACGACGAAAGTTTCCACGCCGTGTTACGCAAACTTTAGATTTCTGGATAATGAGAAATACATTCAGGAAAGTGTTATAACGTCATTCGTTATAGTGAAATTTTTATTATAATGTACGAAGATTAGTCGGATTCGGTTGAATTACTTTAAAATTCCTACGATGGTTCACTTTTTAATTCTATCTTAAGAGAAAAGTACGCCTAGAATCTAGAGTTTAGACGTCAATAAATATGTACAGTAAGTATTATCAGTGTTATTATTTACTTTTTTTTATACGATAGTAGTCAACGAACAGGTGGGTCACCTATTGTTAAGTGATTGCCACAGTCCATAGACACTTGCGACTCCGCTGGTGTTGTATTGCGTTGTCAGCCTATGTTGAGAGAGAGGGGGGAAGGAGAAAGGGAAGGACAGGAGAGGTGGGCTTCCGGCGCTCTCACTAATCGAACGAAACGCAAAAATGCAAGCACTGATGCTCCACGTCGGTTTTCTGTGAGGGGGTGGTACTACCCCGGTCGAGCCGACCCATTCGTGCTGAACCAGTAAAACGAGACTCTACCACCTTAAGATTTCGCTTTTGTAAATCTAAATTTGACCTTTCATTCCAGAACAGTCCTTTATTCTAGGTCAAAGGTATCCTATACCATATATTCTAGCAAAACACTCTGTAAAATTTCATAATTATCAGTTGAATAGTCTATCAATATTTACCATCACATTTATTTAACCTCTAAAAATCAAGTCAAACAGTCAATTCTTCTAACCCAACGATCACTCAAAATATCTCATCATTGACCAAGAACTTGTAGCAAGTTATTATTATAAAACTGCCCACATCAATGAAAACATAACCTAAAAAAAGCGTTACATCGCTTCATTGTAACGTAAACTTCACTAACAAAACAAATTGCGTACAATATTTTTATCTAACAGCTTCATGATTTGTTTTCGGCGTTTACGAAAACTCTTGTAGAATTGCTATTATACTTGTGATGTAAGAAGATGCGTCGATATCAAGACTGTATGGCGGCCAAAGTAAACATTTTGTTACGTAGTTTGAACGCTTTAGTTCGCTTTAAATAATACTTTTCATCGGCTAATACTTTACAATGATGTACATGAGTACTTCAAACTATGTTTAAAGCTGAACAGTATTTGTTCTATAAAAATAGCGTAGTTTTTAGAAATTCCAAGATATTCCTCCATAAAGTTCTCAGATCGCTGATCTACAGCTGGTATTCAGGAACACAGGCTATGTCCCTATTTGGATAGATAGAAGTGGTGAAGAATAATTTACTAAATACCAACAAAGCTTTTACAAAATAACTATTTGTGAAAAATGTATAGCTGTAGCAACAATATTTAACAGTGTGATATTACTTTAATATTACTAGTAATTGCTTGATTTTTATTTTATAAGAAGTTGTCTCCCTTAACCTTCGTTTGTTTGCATTTTTTCCATTGAGACTTAATTATTATTTACGTTCTGAGTTCATTCGAGTAATCGTTAACAAGATTTCGTAAAACAGAATACTCTACCAAAAAGCGCCATAGAGAAACTATTCATTCTTACTTTAGCCTCTCGAACACTATCTTGGAAAAGTTTCCGGGCTATAATCCTAGAAAAGCCTTTCGCCCTTGGTCAATAATGTTATAGATGGCCCCGATGTGCAACAGCCTTCTTAACCAACGTTTTTCCTTATTATACTCCACTCAACGGAGTATTCGGGGCTTAATAATAATTTCGAGGCCAAGGATCCTTTGCCTTGGAATAAAATGATTGTTCGTTAATTGAGGGGATTTCGCGAATTGTCAACAAATCTTTAAAGAAGCAAGGAATGGAATTTTCACACAAAAACCAATTAAAAATCTTACAGCTACACTCCGAAAATATATATTTGGAAATATATTACTAGATATGATTTAAATACCAAATATGGATGTGACAACAGTTATAGCAGTACTAAGCATAGTGACAGACTAAGGCGTTACATATTCTGAGATGAATGAGTGTAATTCAGACGCATACATTGTGACTCTCGGTAGATTGTAGATCTGTTTTTTGTTGGATTGATCTATTTATCTAATACCTTTAAACGAGCGATTCTTGTATATTTTTATATTTGTATATATTCAGGATTTCAGAAATGGCGTCATCTATTTCAGTGAAACTTAATATGTAGGTAGTTTCGGGGACGATAAATCGATCTAGCTAGTTTTTAATCATAGAAAACTTTTTAAACTGAGTTTTTAGGCAATGAAAAAATATAGTCATAATATAAAGGTAAATTTCGCCGGCGCTATCAAAACAAAAATAGTTCAGATGGAAATCAGTTGCTTCTAAAATCCGTGTAACCTCAGTTCGAATCCGAGTGACAGCAGAGGAGATATATTTTTATGTTTTTTTTTTTAATGTTAATTTTGTGAGGCAAACCTAACAGTTTATTATAATTTGAGAATGATTTTCAAAGAACCGAGCTAAGCTCGGGCGCCCAGATACTGACTATTAATTAATTCATTTGCCAAAATCAGCTGAAAAAGATATTGTAAGGCGGACACACTTCATGAAGACTTAACAACATGTATAGCATATTAATAATTTCCTATTTAGTGACTCATTTTTAGAGGTGGTAGAGCCAAGCTGAAGCTATTACCGGCTTCAGGATGAATGGGTCGGTTCACCCGGGGTAGTACTACCCTCTCACAGTAAAGCGACGTGAAGTAACAGTGCTTGCATTGTTACGTTTCGTTCGGTCAGTGTGAGCGCTGGAGGCCACCTCCTCTTCCCTCCTCCTCCCTCCTCATCTCCCACTTACACCTTTCCCCAAACACAGACTGGCAACGCACTTGCGACTCCCGTGGTGTTGCAAGCGTCTATGGACGGTGGTGATCACTAAACATTAGGAGAGCCACCTGATTGTTTGCATCCTATCATATAAAAAAAATTAGTCAAAATGAAATATCAACCTTAGAGATATTTGATTTAATTTAGGTCTTAGGAATGCACTTTTGAACGTCAAAGTATCATTTAAGATACGGAATATATTCCAATCACATACAAAACTGGTTAGAAACCATCCTAAATAAAAATTGTATTCTTTAAGAAAAACTTCCTTGATAACAGGGTGTCATGTCCAGATATCATTATCATTCACGTAATGATTTACCCTATGACAAACTTTTGACCTTGACCTTTCATATTTTCTTAATATGATAAAAAATTACTACTTCGTGACTTCTTTCCTTTATCAGTAATTAGGTCTTACAATATATCTTTATTTAGTGCTAATTTATTAATTAGTTAGACGAATGTTTAATTATTTCGTTCCAGTAAATTCAAGAGAGAAAATATTAAATTACTTACGAGGTCAATTTACTCGGCCTACAACAAAGTAAAATTGTTATTAATTATTATAGAAATGAAATTACATACATATTTTTGTAATATTCGTAGCATACCTAATATTATTCATTTCGTTACATAATTTAAAAGGAGCTTGGACTGACCTTGGTCCTTTTAATAAAAAGGATTTGTAATTAATAAATTAAAAATTATTTTAAGAAATTCGATATTTCATGTATATTAATTTGCTGGATATGGATATTTAATTTTCTCTGTGCTACTTTTTACCGTGCCTTCTCCGTACTTCATATCTATCAATGTTGTCATATCATCAATGATGTCTAAAGACACCGCCAAGACTCTCTCCCCTTGGGAGGTCGTCTCCGTCGACAGCGCCTTTAGGAGGCACAGGGCGTCCTCTGTGAAACGCCCTGCTCGGAAGCCATACTGCGCGTCAGATAAATTCGGCCCCGCTCCCTTCAGATGCTTCATGACCCGGGAAGCGAAAACCCTCTCCAGCACCTTCCCGGCATCGTCCAGCAGAACGATAGGCCGATACCCGGACGCGCAGTCCAGAGGGCGGCTCTCCTTTGCTAACAGGCAGAGGCGCTCAAGCTTGCAGAGCTTCGGGAACTGCCCGACAGCCAAACACCGGTCGAACAGCTCCCGAAGCCACCTCCCAAGATGGTCCAGTGCAAGGCCGAGCACCCGACCCGGGACCCCGTAAAGGCCGGGCGCTCTCCGCCGGTTGAGGAGGTGCTCGACAGCTTTCTCCATCTTCTCCTCCGTAATTGGGGGAGGACTATCAGGCACCTCCTCAACTTCCGCCGAGGCGGAGGCATGGGAGGAGCTGGTAGCGGCAGAGGGTCAGGGAATAATTCTCCCACGACCCTCGCCACCACCTCCGGCTGGAGGGTTTCCGTCACCGGGAACGCCCAGGGTCGTAACTTGTTGCGTACGAGCCGATACGGGCGCCTCCAGGGATCCCCCTCCAGCGTTTGCAGCAGCTCCTCCCATGCTGCTTCCTTCGCCCGGCTGATGGCAACCTGCAGGGTCTTCCTGCACTCCCTGTAGCTGCCATACAGCCGAGCCTCCACCTCGGGGTCCCAGTGCCGCCGTCGACGGCTGCGCCCGAACAGCCGCCGGGCCGCTGGTGTACTGACCCTAGTCGTAGCTAAAATTATAAATGGAAATGTGGGTTTGTATGTTCGTTTGTTTCGCTTTCACTTCTTAACTACTCAACCACTTATTTCTCATGCATGTTTTCATGGGTACAAAAAAATTCATAGAAAAAAAAAAACATCCAGAAAAAACTGTCCCCGAGGGATATACTATAACAACAGTACAAACGTAAACAAAGTCACTAGCAAAAGCTAGTAAATATTTTTCAAAATCAAAAGTGATAACTAAAAATCTTCATCAAATTTAGAACCTGGGTCTAATCAAGGGTTCCGGAAATACTCCGATTGTCAAAATTAATTGAAGCGATGATAGTTCAGTGATATCGCGTTCTGACATCACGTCAATCGACGTGTAGATGCGTGTCAATACGTGTCGATCGAATCCTGGAGTGAGTTTTCAGTTTTAGAGATTTTAGTGAAGCAAAACATCGTTATAAATCATATTTTAGTAGTAATTTTTAAATGGTGGCCTGTTTTTACTACCCTCACGATGAAAATATATCGCCAAGTAAGCAACAGAAGTGTTCGAGTAGATTCACTTAAGAACCGATTGTTTTCTAGATTTCCGTTATTTGTGGTTTACGATAACACTAAAACCTATATAGAATTACAAACAAAAAGTGACAAAATTTAAATAAAAAAATATATTTTTCATACTAGCTTATATCACAAACATCTTATATACAATAGATAAAATTACCCGCGAAATATTCCGCATTAATTACAACATATGATTTAAGAACAATAACAATTGGATTACAGCTACCTAGTGGCGAGTTATAGTAAGATGTGAGAGAATAAGAACCTTCTCTATAAAAAGAAGTCGAGACAGTTTAAGGAGTTCCGACACAAGGGAAAACTTAAAATAAGGGAATAACTTTTTTTAAATTATTGAATATATTATAGTCTAAATTAATTAAAATTCATAACTTTTAAATTGAAATTAATAACATTTCTTTGATTTTCCCATCTGTTGGCCCTCGGAGCAATAATTATATACATTTTTATAAGGTTTATTAGTTAGTCAGTACCTGGGCGACCGAGCCTAGCACGGTTCCTTAAAAAACATTTTTAAATTAAAATAAACTGTCAGGTTTGCCTCATAAAATCAATTTTTGCTGTATATATATATATATATATATATATTATATCTTTGTTATGGTTATATATTTGTATGTATGTTTATTTATGTATGTATATGGATATATTTATATTATTATTTATTTATTATTATTTGTATATATATTTGACCTCTATACATATGCACCTACAAAACTATTTGCTTGATAATACCGCGGGTTAGCTGGAAGAGAATGCTTTATAGCATTAAGCTCGCCAGTGTACAAAAAAAAAGTGTGCGATAAAGTATTCATTCATTCATTCATTCATAAAATTAGCATTTTTTAACATTAAAAAAAAATATGAAAAAAAGATATCTCTCTTATAATAATAAAATTATCTACCTAACTAAAATAAATTGTTAGGTTTGCCGTACACAGTTATGATTATTTACAAAAAAAAAAAATATACACTTGGATTCAAATTGGTGTTACACGGATTTTCGAAGAAACCAATTTTCACCTGAGCTATTTTTATTTTGACAGCGGCTGCGAAATTTACTTTTATATTCTTAGCCATATTTTTTCATTGCCTGAACTCTCAGTTAAAAAGGTTTTCTATGAATAAAATCTAAGATCGATTTATTGTCCCCGAAACTACCTACATTCTAAGTTTCATGGAAATCGGTGACGCCGTTTCCAAGATCCTAAATATATAGAAATATAAAAATATAGAAGAATTGCTCGTTTAAAGGTATTAGCTAAATATAAAGCTAAAGAGTTTGTTTGTTTGGTTGAACGCGATAATCTCAAGAACTACTCCACGGTGGTCATCTCACTCCGCCCCCTCTTGTGGGCGGACGAGGGAACTGAACAAGGCTGAGCCTTTTGCAGTGGCTTATCCATCGAGACCCGTTAAAACGGGCCTGTCCTTTGATTGCATGATGCATGCGGTGATGTGTTTTTGGCGGCTAATGGGTCATCGGAATCTATATTTTAGGCTTCTATGCGTGGGTGGATGAAGTGCCACTATTCTTCATCAGGCCTTCTTTTATGCGTTCTTCTGAACGCAGGGCTTTCTTCTTTCGTCCTCTAGGGCATCTTTGCGTGGGAGGGTTGTTGGCGGGTGCCATCAGGCTACCGGGTGCCGACTCCTCAACGTTCACTTGCGTGTGCGTCACGGGCTCCCTCGCTCTTCCGGTGTCACCTGACCGGGCGGTGGTGCCTGCTCCGCGGTTTCTGAACTCCCTCCTGTATACTGGACACGCAGTCGAGTTATTGGAGGGGTGGGCGCCCCCGCAATTGCTGCAGGTTGGCGGTTCTTCTTTTGGGCGCTTGCATTGGTGCGCGAAGTGTGGGCCTCCGCATCGCACGCATGCGACGGGGCGGTGGCAATTGTGGGAAGAGTGCCGGAACTGCTGGCACCTGTGGCATTGTGCCGGGCCTCTCTTCCCACGCCACCCTTCGATCGTCACACTCATGAAGGCAACTTCTTTAATCTGGTAGATTCTGTTGTGAGTGTTGTCAGGCAATCTTTTCAGGGAGCAGAAGAAGATGCTCCCCTGTCTTCCTCCTCTCCCATTTATTTCCCGGACGCATTCCGGGTGCAGTCCCTTTTCCCGGAGCTCTTTAACTATGTCGTCTGGGCAGGTTTCTTCAGGAAGGCCGCGTATTGCGACCTTGAGGCTTCGTTCAGCGGGGAGTGAGTAGGTAAACCAGCTCACTCCCTCATCTCGCTCTAAGCCGGCGAGGTACTCTGTGAGCATACGACTCTCCTCTAAATCCGTCGGGATGAACCGTATTCCTTTCCCGTACGGTCGGGCATTCGGCGCGCGTCCCAGCTTTTCCGCCAGATGTCTGAAGTGTTCTGCCCATCTGGGCAGGCGCTCCACGACAATCGGGGGGAGGCGCTGCCGAGGTAGCTTGCTTGCTGGTCGTGGATTCTCGGTGGCCGTGCTTTCTTGCTCGGCTAGGGGTTCGGGGCTGCTATCGGCGGGGGATGGGGGGGCGGACCATCTCGCAACGCCTTCAATCTCGATCTTCGTGAGATAATCTCGAATGATCCGGTCTTCTTTGTGGCTCGTCGGGAAGAAGTTAATAACTCCTTTGACGAGTCTTGCTGGCGGCTGTCGTACTTCTAGCAGTTCCGCTAGTTTTAGGAAGTGCACACGCCATTGAGGTAGGTGGTGCACGACGATCGTTGGGAAGCTTTGTGGCTCTTGGGGCTTCGTTGTGACGCGCGAACGCGCGGGTGTTGCGGGGGCGTGTGTGGGCTGATCCCGATCAGCCCTACGCGGCGGAGCGGACGCGGGCGCTACGGGCGCCTGCGTCGCTGGGGTAGCGGCGGCGGATTCGCGTGACGGGAACCGTTGCGTCGGTTCGACCGTCCTGGGCTTCTTCATTTCTGGAGGCCGGGCGTCTGACGGGGTTTGCGCATGCGCGGTTGTCGCGGCGATCCCAGCCTCGGGCTCGCTGCGCTTCCGGCGCAGCGCTCTACCGAGGGGGCTATCCTGATCGTCTCGTATCGGAGGTAGAGTAATACTTCCGACAGTAATTACGTCTAACATCGCCGATGCATCTTCGACGGAAGGCTTCCTGCCGTGTCTCGCGTTCTCGAGGAGGCGCAAAAACAGCGCCATCCAGCGGGTCATCCCCTCCGACAGCGCCCCATCTAAAATTAGCTGGGCGAGAGTGAGTATATCACTCTCGTACGCGTCTGCCGGGGTTGACGGCCCTCCAGACGGCCTCTGTAGCGTCTCCGAGGTCCGCGATGGCGGCGTGGGCGGCTTCTGCTGCTGCGCAGGCGAAGCGGTGCGGAGTCCAGAGGGAATTGCAGGGGTCGTCGTTGTGGCGGCAGCGGGTTCCGTAGGCAGGCTTGGTACCATATGTCCCGACAGAGTCGGAGACATATTGGCATCTCGTTCTTTGGAGGCGGCGGGTTCCGTAGGCAGGCTAGGTGTCCTATGCCCCGACAGAGTCGGAGGCATATTGGCGTCTCGTTTCTTCATGCGTCGACTCGAAGAAGTCGACGCGGCGGCGCTTGAGCGGCGCATCGTCGCGCAGGACAAAGCGGTGTCGCGGAAATCTTGTTGTTGGTGTCCTCGTGCGCACTTGACGACGGAGCGAGTCCTCAAGAACTACAGATCTGATTTGAAAGTTTCTTTTAGTGTTAGATAGTTCATTTATCGAGGATGGCTATAGGCTACATATCATAACGTTTAAACCAATAGGAGCTGAGCACTAATGAAGAATGTCTCAAAATCGGGCTATTTTGGAAGCTTTCGATGCGTGTTAATGTCAGTACTATATGCGTTGCCATGGTAACGCGATAACAATCTCTCGCAAATATTTTCATGGTTTATTTTGTGTTCCTATGAAAACAGTTAATCCTACGTTATTTTTGTTTCCAATTTATAATTATACGTGGTACGTTTATATCGCAAACATTTCTAAAGTTTATTTTGTGTCGCTATTTAAAAAGTTTAGTAGTAATAATATTCATCCAATAAGATAGTCAAAGGAATTAATCCATACTGCCAATTCTGAAGTAGTTAATATAGGTAGTTTTTTTCTATATCCAAGATAATGTAAAGGTATAAGCGCCAAATCCTCTATGTATAATTCGTAAATTTTTATCTTCTTAATTTTCAAGACAACAGAATTCATGCTTCACGGTATTATTTATCTTTCATTTCATTTATGCACAATAAACGAACCATGTTACATAAAACTCTACCAATTTAACATAATATACAGATAAGTAAGACAAGATTATGAATAAAATATAAAATCCACTACATGACAGACTAAAATCCCGCCAAAAACTCCTCAAAAACTTTATTCTACGTTAGTTTTGTACCCAATTTTTGATTTGTGATGTATTACGTATTATAAAAGTAAAGTGAGTGTATTTTATATTAAAAATATCCGTAATGCTACAAATATCAACATTTTTTTTAATTCTGTGGATATGTCTGTTTTTTTTTATTTGTTACGGGTAATCTCCGAAACGGCTGGACCTATTTGAACGGTTTTTTTTTCTTAGAAATGACTACGCTATTGATCTAGCAAGGTCTTAATAGCTTCACCGAACTACAAGTAATATTTGAACGGGAATTTTACGGACAAATAAGTAACTAATTAGCTGTTTTATTTTAAGCTAGCGGGTTCAGCAGACGTTGCCCGCCCTGATAATAAGACAAACTATACCTATACCTTGCCCAATAATCATTTTATATATTGGTGAAAACGGCATGAAGATGCGTTCTGTAGTTTTTGATCTTATCGCGAACAGACATATAGACAGACGTGGAACAGGACTTTTTCTTACACTATGTAGTGATAAGCTGTTATCCGTGCCTTCGTCCATGTGAAATTAATCAAAAATATGTTGTTCACTGTAAACATACACGAGCTGTACTGGACTCCAAGATTTTTTTATACCAAAAGGCACCAAACAGGCTGACGGCCCACCTGATGGTAAGTGGTTAACGTCGCCTATGAACAACTGTAACACCAAGGGTATCGCTGTTGTAATTGAAAGTCATATGTTTATATGTGATTTAAATTATAGCAAGGTATGATAATAACTTAATTATATCGACACTGTAGACATATTATATCTATATAATAAAAGATTTAACACATATTGTTCGAAAATGTATAGCTTAATATATTCATTACTTTCTTATATAGTGTAAGTGGGCACTAAGGGTCATATATAGCAGTTTAAAGTTCCAGTTATGTTGGCTGATGATAAATCTCTTCCCATTCGATTCACTATTCTTATTCACATATATAATGTACAAGTACATGTTACCTGTTACAGTAGATGATGTGCGTGTGATACTTGCAAATATTTTTGAAAGAGTATTATTGTAATTTACACTAGATATGTGATCAAAATTTTAACGCGATCAAAAAACGCGTGCGGAGCCGCGGGCAACAGCTAGTATATATATATAATGGGTTACACACTCGATACAAGATATCAATATTATATATACATATGCCGCTATAGTATGCGTCGCTATACTTGCACCAGCGCAATCCGTCACCAGCACGTCCATACGTTTTTACCCTACCAAAAATCACTCAAAGCGATTAAAAAGTTTCCACTTAAAAAAAAAACTTATGTTTACCATATTTCATGGTGATTAATCACATGACATGTGACTTTTACACGTATAAAAATAGAACACACGAATCCGATATAATTATTAAAATCAAAAAGCTCAAGATTGTAATTTCCAACGAAGTTCCACGAGAAATTAGCATTTGAAATGATGTTTCACGAATTAATTATCAATCAAATTATGTGCGAACCGTAATAAATTTATCTGCGAATTACTTTCCGAGTTATCTTTCTAAATCCTGATATAATTACAATATGATTCGTCAAATATTAATTCAGCTTGTTAATTTACTTGAATATTTTACAAGTTAATTATTTTACGAACCATTTGTTTAACTTCACGATTTGAAACTTAACAAATTTTAAAGGTTTCCTATTTTTTAGCGGTGTTATGAGTAAATGTACATGATTTCATAAGATACCTGATTTTTTAAGTGAAAACATCTTTAGGCACGTTGAAATCACTCAAATCAACACACATATACCAATATGTGAGGAAATAAATTGAATATACGCGTTATAAAATTTGTGGGTGCAAGGTGATATTAAATTAAATTATACATCACTACTTTTAAGTATTTTACTAGCTAAATACAATTACTTAATTAATTATAGTACTACTATAGGTATAATCATTATTATAACATCCTTGTAACTGTAATTATTCTATAAAGACTTAATCAACTACCGTATGAAAGGTATTTCATGAAGCATATTTAATGAAAATCATATGTGGTTTGATACAAGATATCGTCTGCCGAACTTGTGGCGGTTGACAAAATAGTTCTTTGTAATTAGGGTGGCCAACTTTGTTTAAAAGATTTCCAGGAAACGAACAAATGAAATTCTTTAGACGCTAAAAAATGGCGACCCTGCAAAATATAATCTTAAAGATAAGTAGACAAAATTTTTCGATAATAGCAGAGTTTTTGTAAGATAAACATGGCAAAGTTTAAATGTAAATATGAGAACATTTTGATAGACTCTTATTTTGCTACATTTCGCCCATTAAGGATTACGAGGCTTGCATTCTATCGCATATATAAGTAGGATTGTTCTGAGGAAGTTGTTGATAATTGATATCGTTTGTTATCGTCCAAAAAGTTGCAGAATCTACTGTTAGACATCTCAACATTCTAAAACTCAACAAAATCTAATTTACTCTGAGGTTCTCTAAAACCATCCTCAGCGAGAGAAAGAGAAAGCAATGGAACGGCTTACCTAGGACCCTTTTTACTCTATTAGAAGGAGTAAAGCAAGTTCATTAACATCCTTTGTGCTACAGTTCTTTATAGGCATGGTAAACATTTACAATCAGGTGGGCTTTCGGAATTTAAAAATCACTTTGCCATGGTTCTAAAAACGGGACGTTTCGATTACCGCGGAGTAACTGGCAACACTGGTTATAAGTGTCACAAAGTTTAACCTCAAAAGGGTCGTTGCCTTCGGGAATCTGACGTGACATCGATACGAAAGCTCTGTTGATTCAACCTTACCTTGAGAAACAATATGAAGTTTCATTTTTAATTAAAGGTGTAATTAAAAATTTACAGAAGAATATTTTTTTATTTGCCTACTCATTTAGTGACAGATTTATTTTACGTGAATATACCTGTTAAAGGAAATGGACAAAGGACATCCAGCACTTCGTGATACAATTAATGATTATGTTCGAAGCACATCAAGTTATAAGTATAAGTATGTAATATAAAAAAAGTTGAGGCAGTCATGAAGACTACCGAGGGAAGTGAAAATTTATAACAATAGACAATCTGTGTTCTTTTTTTAATTTTAAAATCAAATGTAGTCTGAATTCTTTAAATCTCGTAATTCATAAATTTAAATTACTATCATTATTCTGGTTTTCACATTTTTTACTTATATACATATTTTATTGATTAATCCAACATATACATGTAAGAGGCCGCTACACTACACGTCATTAATCAGCAGCATGTCGGTGACGTTTCACTAGCATAGGTCATCGGTAACGGGAATCTATAATTTCTTATACCAAAAATCGCTCAACGTGGCTGTAGAAATTTTCACTTTAAAATCTACTCACGTAATTTTTAATTATTAAAAAAAATTAAGTTTAAGAGATAGAACTTACCCGAAAGCAATTCTTAGGTTACGAAAAATAAATACATACGTATTAGGACATAATTTCACTTACGGCCTTCCAATTCCAAAGTATGGGAAGGGAGGAAAGGGGGAAGGTAAGATAATACCATTTATACTTATCACACAAAATTTAGTTTTGTTCAGAGGAAAAAGAACCCTCAATCTCGTTACTGAATAGGAGAGCTTATTACTTACATCATAAGGTCTGGAGAGTGGACAACTGATGATGATAATGACTCGTTCGATATGATTGCATTTCAAACTATGGTGGATAAAACTACCATTAAGGACTAATAGTAACCATCTAGAAGTGTGGTTCTGTTGAAAGTATACACCAGGGCTGCTCAAACTGAAACTGTTGGCGATCCAACTCAATATTGTTAAATTACAATCGATCGAATATGAAAAGCTACAAGTATTTGTGATGCAAGATTGTCGTTTAGGTAGGGGTAGGTAACGCTAAAAGCGCTAAAAGAAAATGATTGCGAGGTTACTGTAATTAGGGATCAATGAATTTTATTTTTTTATTAATTACTCTTTGTTTTAATGAGCTACATACTAAAAGAAAATCTGTGTAAAGTTCTATATCGGTAAAATTTTCTCGAGATGGCCTAAAAAGAATTCGCGATAGGCCGTTTGAACACTCCTGGTATGCATTACTATCCCATTCCGTAATTACAACAAATCAATTGCCTAACTAGGATATCAAAATGGCAATTTCCAAACGTTCCCTACCAACTTTCCAAATTCTGGACTAAGTAGGTTTCTTGGATTTAATTTACCAAAATTTTAGAAGTAACGGAATGAAGATTGCGTTTATATTTAGAAAGGATACGGTATGATGATAAATAGATACTATAACTTAGAGAAAGAGATAAAATCGTCTATTTACACGGCTCGGTCGGTCTTTGAAGGCATCGTACATCGTTTCTGAAGAAACGGTATTGGACAAGATTGGTTTATAGCTGATCTCTATCACTAATACACGTCTGCTGCCGATCCCAGAGGTCCTGTATAACTTACGACGGGAAAGCACGCACCCGTCTTTTATATTTTATATGAACATTCTTTACTTTTAATTTACAATGTCATTTTCTAAGTTTAGTACCTTTATTTCAATGTGTTTATTTGCCGATATTTCTAATATACGTGCAATATTTTTCACTATATATTAATTTAGTAAGTGATAGAGCCACATTGAAGCTGATTTTAGCATGAATGGGTCGGCTCGTTCAGGGTAGTACCACCCTTTGATAGAATCCGACGTGAAATAGCAGTTCTTGCATTGTTGTGTTTTGTTCACTCAGTGCTGGAGAGCCACCTCCCCTCTCCTTCCCCCAAGCACAGGCTGGCGACGCACTTGCAACTCCCCTGGTGTTGCTAGTACCTATGGACGGCTGTGATCACTTAACATCAGGTTACTCGCTTGTTCGTTTCCCTCCTACGTTATAAAAATAAAAAAAAAGACTTACCTCTTCTCAGCCTATAATTTAATTTACAATTAATTAAATATTCGGAAGGTATATTTGTCATAGAGAAAAACATTATGTAACAATAAAAAATATTTCGAGAAGAATCAATAGATTTTAAATGAAGTTTACCCCGTACTGTGTTACTCTAATAGCTGGTATCTGTGACATCATTTCATCACCAGAGCTATTTTATGCCCTAATTAAATTCTAAAACTATCACTGAGCTGAAAGAAGCTCTGGTACATAAAAGTCTCATAATCTTCGAACAAAATACAAATGGTTATTGTTTATTGTTATAAACCTTTTTTTAAACACCCATAAAGGTTTGATTTTTTTTATACCATATAATAAAAACGAGAAAGTAAAAACATGATGTAAGTACGATATGGAATTTTTTCGAGACTTGAACTTTTATCGAGTTAGCAGCAGCTCCAGCTTTGTCACAATATAAAGGAAAGAGACCATTAAACTTTGGAACAAAATCCTCTTTCAATTATTATAAGGCATCATGTTACAAAAATAAAACCTTTTAAAAAATGAGAAAGTTTGTTACACTTTTATGCAAAAAGTACTGAGCAGGTTTTAATGAAACTTTACTGTAATACAGTTTTCATAAAATTACACTCGGGCTACAAATTATAAACATATAGGTATAAAAACTTGCGGGGGCGGCAGATGTTGTTCCGCCCTGATGATTAAGAAACTTTAACAAATAACCAAAACCTTTCCCATGTATGACTGTATCTATTGGTGAAAATCGCATAAAAATTCGTTCACTAATTTTTTAGTTTTTCGCGAACAGTTTCGTCACTCCGAGCAGTTAAACTGCACATGCCCATGTGGTGGAAGTGCATTGTGTTTATGCAACTCCCGCAGTTCATCAGGTGGAGTTTACCACCCACTCCCTCTTACCACTCAAACCACAGCTAGGGCCCCTTAAAAAGGAACAACAGCTGTCGGAGGAGCAGACTTAGTGCCGATTAGGCAGTCCCTGCTCCCCCGGCCAAAAGGTGTAAGAAGGTACCATGGGGTTTTAGCCCGTGCGGCTCTGGCATATCCATCATCTGCTGCCCGGCAGGGTGGACATCCGTTAGTAATTTGGTCTTGAAAAAAGAACAAATCAATTGTGGTAGGGTTTTCTCTAAGACTATCACCCTCGAGTTGAAAATCTATCGCCAAGTATCTGTTCGTGTATATTGCCATGTTAGACCACATTGTCATTTAACATCTCGTGAGGTTGTCGTCAAATGCTAAAGTCCATAAAGTATAAAAAAGTGAGTTGGAAAAAAATTTGCCATATGAAACTTATCTCCAAACACAATGACTTAACGTTATATCTATATCGATTTTAAGCGTATATCATAAGTTTTTTATTATATAATTAGTTGCGCTCGCAACTGCATCCGTGTGAAATCTTTGTAAAAAACAGCGATTAATAAAGTTATCTGAATGTATTAAGTCCATTTACTTATCCATTTTTCAATCGCACTTAAGTCGCGTCGTCATTTAAAATACAATAACTATTGATAGACGGAACTAATTTTAAGAAACAACGTTTAGTACGTTACTCGAAGATATGCTTTATGATTTTCTTATAGAGGTTTAATCAAGAACGCAACATTTTGGCAGTAATGCATGTTCATACAAACAGATAGAAAGACATTTCTAAACTTGACTGAGATGTATTTTATTACTTAATCCTAGACACCTGCAACATTTTTTTTTTCAAAAATTTAAAAAGTAGGTACAGACACTTTTTTTTTTTCTCGAACTAACTATAACTATTAATCTAGCAAGGTCTTAACAGCTTCAGCGGACTACGAAGTACAGACACTTACATAGATATACATCCTTATTATATTGTACAGATATAAAAGTTTGGATCAGTGGGCGGTATTCTCAAAACTCTGATCACGTTGTAACGCGTATACGTTAATAGCGCAAAAAAGTTTCTAGTGCTCTATTTTGTTACAGGAAATCATTAAATTACATAATGGCTGAATTAAAAAAAAATCATTGGCAATACGATAAAAGCACTCGAGATTCCGTTAGAAGGCGCCGGCGCCGCCTTGCAAATAATTTACGATCCGACCACACCGCGTCACGAGCAACAGATGATGGTAGTAATAAATTGTTTATTTAGATATCACAGTTTTACTAGACGTTACGTTAGTTTTGTTTCTGTGTAGGTCGTTTTTTATTTCACGTTTCTTTTTAAATAAAATTTTGATCTACGGTTTCGCGAATTTTACGATTCGACGAAAGAACGGCCAGTATGACAGTTTTAAAATGAAATAAACTTGTAATAAACTATTCATAGATGAGTGATTGTTACTGACGATGTATTTGATGTTGGTTATGTGTTCAAAAGTAGATTATTTTATGTTTTTCACAAATCATCTGTCTACATGGCTGTGTAAACAACATTGAGCGGCGATTCTTATTTTTCATAAAACCAAATTCTCTTCTATTAAGTTTGCTATGATTGGAATTTGAATAGAGAGTTTGCATGCAGGAAAATGGTTAGGTAAGGCATGGGACTCGTGCCAGTCCCGTAAAAGTAACCTAGCGTAAGAAGACAACCAAAGCATAGAAGAGAGTAATCGAAATAGCTGAGGAAAGTAATTTAAAAAAACGTAGTGAATAAAATGTCATTGCTATCGTAGGCATGGAAATATCGATAAGGGAAACTTATTGTCCTAAATCAACATTTTTAATAAAGCAATTATGGCTGTATGAAAACAAAAGGTGAGTGAAATCATATTGATTAAAGAATAAACATGAGTGACCTTCAAAAAAAGATATTCGGCTGGCGCCGATGTGACAACGCGGCTACGATATGATCTCACGTGTTGTTTTGTGTAAGGTAGTGTAAAAACCCTGCGTAATTAAAATTTAAGCGAAATTGAAATTTATGAATAATTTTAAAGGTAATCTGTTATCGATATGATTGTGTTTTTAGGTTTATTATATCGTTATAAATATCGAGAACGTTATATCAATATCAGTTTATCGATATGCATTTGTAAGCCTAATTGTACTTTCAACTTATGTTATTACAAAAAAGTTTAATACGTATTAAATACTTGCTTTAAAAGAGTTTGGGTACTTAATTATTAAATCGCTGTGTGGCGAGCTCGTGTTATCCTTTTTCGCAAGTTTAACCTAATCTAACCGAACAAAGATAAAAGAACAAGTTGTCGAACGGTCGGTGAGCGCGGTGCATTTAATACGTAAGTGCCGAAACTTTTAAACGAAACTCAGCAGCGATAAATTCGCCCCCACCACCGCCTGCAGAGTGCGGCGCTCTCCTTCCCACGCAACACACTCAGACAGAGTGTGCTGCGCGGTATCTTCGTCACCGCCGCACTCATGACAGGCGGCGGTCCGGTCCCTGCGAGCGATCCGGTGCAGGTACCACCCGAAACAACCGTGTCCGGTCAGTACCTGCACCAGCCTGAACGTCAGGGAGCCCCACTCCTGCAGGACCGGACGGACGGCGTCAACAGTGTACGTCCCGAAGCGCGCGTCCATCAGGTCCTGCATCCACCTTTATGTGTTAGCCTTAAACTACAATCTATCTGTAAATATCTGAAATATGTAAAAATAAAATCGTTATTTAAAATAAACACAAAATATCCTCTACGAAATTGTAAAATTAATGTTTATTAAATCAACAAACAATCTCAAATCACATAACATTAAATTAAAAAAATAAGTACTTCACATCTTCTTTTTACATAAAAAATGTCTGCTGATATTCTATATAGAGTTGCACGCTATATCGTTTTTTCATGGAAAAATCTTCAAGCTATATATTTTACTATAACTGGTCACTAGACAATGTTGGTATGAATAGACATTTAATTTAAGAACAGTAAATATTTTTTCAAAAAGCATTTGTTTCAAACTCGTCACTAGAGTGCGGTGCAGAGTGACCATTTGTCCACAATTTAATGATTGCCGTGAAATTTGAATATGGAAACTGTAATTGAAATAATGTTTTATATCTAACTTTACACATTATAACCATTTTGTTAAACTTAACTAATTATCAAAACAATAGTTAATAGAAATAAACATTAACAAACGCGTGCAAACCCGTGGGCATAGCCTAGTATTGGTATAAAATATTAAGTAATTTTCTTTCAATAACATACAATTACATCTATATTACCATAATGATGTCATATCAATATATTATGAATTTAAACGTTCGTTATTGGAAATGGATAAATGAAACGGGCATTGTTATGATAATACGGTACGAATTTTTTATTGAAACGTAAAAGAGTGATTTACTTCAATTATCTCGTATATTTCACGATGTTTTATGACAACTTTCCTCAACATAATGCCGAATTAAATACGATTCAATTTTAAATCGTCGCGTGTGGCGTAAAGATACGGTGAATATGGTTTTATTATTTTATGATTTATGTTTTCACACTGAGGTTGGGCTAATTCTGTACGTCGTCTTTTTTGGGTATACTGTTCGTCATATTATCGTACTGGTACTGTTTTTAAAGATGAAAGACATGAGGACTAGTCAGAATGTAAATGCAAAACCAACAATTAACCCTTAAATGCATGATTTTTTATATAATTATGAAATAAATATTTCAGTATAGATTTTAAATCGCAGATAAAGGGCAAAATAATTTAAAAAATCTTGGTTTCAATAAAAACTATATTTTTGTAAAAAAAAAATGTATTGTAGTCTACATATATTGTATATACCCCCATGTATTGTACACTATGCATCTAGGTAGGGAATGAAAAATCTTATTCATATATAAATACCATCTTCCACACTACCACTTTTCACCTTTACAATGCTTATGTCAAATTACCAGCCAATTTTATTTTCTGAAGACCCTCTTACACGTTTTTTTTTTCATCATAATATTAACTATGATATAAAAATACGTTGTGAAACAATTGTCACAGCTGTCACTTTTTCAAAAGACAAAAATTGGTTTGTAGACCTTTGGCAACAATGTGCATTTAAGGGTTAAACCAATTTTAATTTTAATCACTCATATAACAAAGTTAGATTTTTTAAAATCTTCAGTTTTTATACACCGAAAACGAAGTTCAAATTTTGCCGTTCATAAGGTTTTAAGTTTTTTTAATGTTCTCTTTTAATGTGACACATCTATAGGCGCGGGTGAATCTAATTGATGGGATGGCGAGACGTGGCATCGCAAAACACGAACTTTGCACTATTAACGATATACTCGAAAACATTTGTAACCCTATCTGCATAACATAAGATTAGAATTGTTTTATTGGCCACTCGTTCTACTAAGTTATGTGGCATGCGCCGACAACCTAGCGCCCTTTGATAAATTCCGCCAAACACACCGCGCCTACGCATAGTTGAATTTTGTATATAATAAACATAAATATTTATGTAATAAGATAAATAAACAGTCTTTACTTTATGGAACAAATTTGCATTATGATATAGCTGATTCCTTTCGTAATCTGTTCTTTTATGCATATAACTTATACAAAACAATTTCGATGTTTGACATATGCCAGGCGCCCCGTGACGCCTCATTTTTTTTTCATTTTATTGAATTTTGCCTTCATCAAGTTTTTAAATTAGCCTATTGGTTTTTTTTATTAATGCATTATTTTCTATTTATTTACAGACAATCCTATTAATATTATATTCAAATAAGGTTTGTGAAGATATCAGTGTTATAATGTTACACAAAACCTACTAAACAGATTACAGTGAAACTTTACAATAACATAAGCTTATACATCAGAACCACATATAGATTATTCTAACCAATATAATAGCAATGTGACTTTGTTCGTCCTTTTGTTTGTTATTTTACAGCTTAACTGTTAAACCAAACATTATGAAATTTTGTATATAAGTTATCAGGAACACTAAAGAGGACAGAATATTTATCATCCAGTAAAAATGTACTACTGTACCCAAGGGAAAGCTCAAAGCTACACTGACGCGAGCGTAACTGCGGGCAAATGCTAGATATTTATAAAGCTACAAATTCAAATGAACTCGTGGGCGGTCGTTAGTTCTAAAATATATTCCTTTTTCTTATTGTTATAATTCGCTGTACCCGTTTGTTTATTTTTCTATTTACTATATCGCCTACATGTTCTGATATTTTTCTTATCATGAATACTGGCTTGTATTCATAATATAATTTTCGTAAAAACATTTCTATTCTTTCATAAAAACTACGCATTATATTTGGATAGGTTTGGAGCGGTTTTATTTTATTACCGGTTTCAATTTTATTTTTAAACAAGAAAAATATTATTAGAACCGATTGCAGTGACGTTTCCAATTGTGAATCCAAACTATCGAGAGACTCCAACCTATAGCCAGTTGGTATCTGAGAAATATTTTGAAGTGAAACTTCTATTGCGACTCCCAGCAAGGTTACGTTAAACGTTAAACGCTACCATGGAGGGGATATAAAAGCACTGTTGCGTTAAACGTTCGACAATAGAAACCATATGATTTCACTAAAATTAAATTTCTACCCCATTTTATTTTCATTCCACATTACGAAAATTCACTTCTTCCGCCCGGAAGGACTCCACGCACTTTTTTATTTTATAATAGCTTAAAACCCGTTACATATTCGGTACATTTTCGTTTACACATATTTGTCGACATTTCATATGTGGTTGATAATTACGCAATCAAACATCATGTAGCCGTAGCTCTGTTATAATGTACTGGACTTTATTCTGGTCGACAATGGGTGCGACGGTTCGGAACCCAGCGATATTTTTTTTTTGTTATTTTATTTTATACATGTAATTGTAACTAATTCAACTGATTGATAATTTTGCATAGAAACGTCATATAGTCGTAGCGCAATCGTACTGTACGGACGATTTGCGCACCGACGGAGACGTCGGTTCGAATCCCACCGGTTGCTCTAAAGTTACATTTTTTAAAGAAGCATAGGGAGAAATATATAGCATAAATAAATGCTTAGCGAATCTATCTGGTATGTATAGCACAAAGGAAAGTTACCAAAATTCATGAAGAATTTGATTAACTACATTTTTTTTCTTTCGTCCATTATTCTGTAGAACCTCTTGCGTTTTATGAGATGTAATCTTGTAATATTAGTTATCCCTGTGTCAAGTTTCGTCAAAATTGGTTCAGTACTTTCATAGTGATACGTTGTCACAGGGACAGACAGACAGGCAGACAAAAATTGTAAAAAAAAATATTTTTGGCTTCTATATCGATAACAAAGTCACTCCAATTATAATTTTTAAAAATATTTCCTGTACAGATTTGATCTTGTTACGTTGTTATTATAGTAAAAAATCTTGTTACAGTTTTATTATTGTATACTAGCTTCTCCTGCGGCTTCGCTCGCGTTAGTAAAGGATTAATTTATCCTTCGAAAACCTGTTTTTTTTTTTCTAGATCATGGATACCATATACATATGCTGTTTCTAAACAACGTGTGTACAAAATTTTATGACGTTCAATAGTTACGACGTGGAACTGTAACAAACATACAAACTCACATTCGCGTTTAGAATATTAATTGTAATAATATAAAATGTAATGATATCCTATATAATACTCTGAACAGTACTCTATCTGTTACGAAAAGTTTCATCGGAATAGGATCAGCGATTTCGGAGTGTACCGTAAATAAAAACTGTCAAAGAAAACTGTGAAACGATAAAAATCAATATCGAATATAATATTATTTTTTGTCAATATTATATTATTAATAACTGCATTGAAGTATTCAGTAATACCGATTTATTAAACTTCGTTGACAGAATTATCGTATCATTACAATCGCAAAACATGCGATAAATAAAATTTTATGAAACATAATGAGATGTTAAAGAATTTTATAAACAACCAGTTTAATACCAAGGAGCGTGAATAAATTTTAAGTGCAGTTCAGTGAACAGTTCTTTTGTGATAAACGAGCGATTTTAACAGAATCGACAACAAATGAAGTCTCGTACAATGGGATATTGTTGTTGGTTGGTATCATATACTTTGGGAATGACAAGAAGTGATGATAGCTCAATGATGTCTTGAGAATGACCTTGAGGTTTCGGTGAAAGAACATATTGTTATAGGTGTTTTTATAATGTTCCTGTTTGTAACTTTAATCTTTCATGAGACATCTGTACCTATATAGGTGTGTTGTAATAGCTGCACTTGGGAGCCAGTTATTTATAGGCCTGAGTACTCTTTTGAGTTTCAACGTCAAGTTTTGTAGGTGGTAGAGCCACGCTGAAGCTATTACTGGTTTCAGCATGAATGGGTCGGCTCGCCTGGGGTAGTACCACCCAACCCACAGAAACACCGACGTGAAGTAACAGTGCTTGCATTGTTGCATTTCGTTCGGTCAGTGAGAGCGCCGGAGGCCTACCTCTCCTCTTCGCTACCTACTCCTCTCTCCCCCAACACAGGCTGGTAACGCACTTGCGACTCCACTGGTGTTGCAAGTGTCTATGGATGGTGGTGATCACTTAATATCAGGTGACCCACCTATTCGTTTGCCTCCTATGATATAAAAAAAGTAAAATTGTTGTCGAGAGTTAAAACTTATCCGTTTAGATAAACCGTGTAGACGTTATCCTGCCACGAAAATAAAAACCCTGGATTCAGATCACGACGTCATCTAACTATTCCAATTATAAATCTAAACCATCCAGTTAGTCACTTAAATAGACACAAAAAAAATCATCAAAAACGGTCCAGCGGTTTACGAGGAGTTCAATTACGTCCATACAGAAGGATTGTATATTCATGTACAAAACCAGTTAGCCAATCAAACACACACGAAAAATGTCATCAATAACGGTCTAGTCGTTTCAGCGAAGTTCAGCCACATACGTAAAGAAGAATTATATACCCAGATAAAAAGAAAACATTAACTGAATATATGTACGCCCATTGCTTCAAAACAGTTTCACCTATTTCGCAAATTATTTTTTGTTCGTAATTGTTAGAACAAGTTTTATATCAAAGATGATAATGCCTGAAAAATTTTACTGCAAACGATTTTTTTTAAATCTGCACATAAAAAGTTTATAATTGGGACAGAAGACAGCAGCAGTAAGTCATCGAAAATACTGTCATATTGAATGAAACAACAGACATTCGCTTTGGCGATCGGATAACACGTTGAGTAAATCCATATACAAATTCCTCAGTAATGTTCTGATACTGAGAACAGACTGTGCCAAATATCTGTCATAGGAACATTTGTACATTTAATGTTGTATAATCAATTTATTATGAGAGATACAGTAAAAAAAAAAATATTAAAACTATACTTATGTTGTTCTAATTGTCATTTAAATTAATTGTCGATTACCTTACGTTGGTATTGACGATGAAAAATAACTTTCTGTTGTTTACCCGAAGCATTCTTCGAAACGGTTTAACAGTTTTTGACAAAATTTTTAGAATCAGATATAAAACTCATCGGAATATCATTTAGACTATATACATATCATTCTTTTCTGTAGATGGTAAGTGGTAATGATAAATTTGACTAAGAATACTTAAGATTGATAAATTGGTCGACTATAGATATAAGAAAAAATTAAAAGAACACCCAAAATGTGAATATGCAAATTAAACACGTAATTCCGATGAATCGGCAAAATCTTCTACACAAAAATAAAATCGCTGTTTATAAATTAATAAAACACAAAATAATTGTGTCAAAAAAAAATGGGTGAGTAATCACACGATAGAATAATATAATAAGTTCACACAGATT
>JACEII010000026.1:760714-818077 GCA_014332785.1 Antheraea mylitta | reverse complement strand
TAGGTTCGAGCCATATTAATCAACTTTGAAATAGTTTCACACTTTTCCTAGTGCTCACTAGTATTTAATAAAAATATTTTATACAGAACCCCTTTTCTTTATAGGCTTATTACACGAACTTTATTTCTTTGGTCAGTAAATTTGCAATCTGTTTGAATTGAGTTTGTTTAACTATAAAAATGTAAACGCCTCCCGTCGGCCGCAAACACGATACAGTTTTATACGAAAACGAGTAAATAGAAAACGTGTTCTTCAGTTATTGTTTTGTTTATTTTACAACAGATTTACGATTTTTTCCTCCGACCAAATGGTATTTCTATACATTTGAAGTTAGCGAATAGACGACTTTGAATACAGATGGTCAGTGTAAAATCACCACTAACTTGTTGTTGGCAGACAGTCTGGTTTGAATATAATTATTTGTTAAAATTATATATACATATGTACAGTTAAGACCTTACACGTAATCAGACACAACTTTGACTACACCCCAGAGACGTTTGATGAATCATTGCCTTGTTAGATTTTCAAGAATTGGTATCTGCTTAAACTATTAAATAAGATTAGAAACTGACAAATGTTTGTTTCAATCTGTGGTTGAACAGTTCCCATAAGAACTTATACACCATTATTTTATTAGAAGAAAGGTATAATTTTATTATTCTATTGATATAATGCGATCTGAAGCAATCATCCATGTGACTTGTTGTGTCACGCGTGTTATATGGTTTGATTCAATTATTACGTTGAATAATTTGAATTGTCAAGCTGAATGATTGATTAATTGTTGGTTTCATTTCATCGCTTTCATGATTTAATGAATAATATGGTTATACATTTTTTTTTTTTTTATTTATTTAATAGGTTTACAATAATTGTTACATTGAATTATTCTAAACAAAAAATATTGCTTTAAACATTGACTACAATGCACAATTTCTTAAGTAAACACAACTTGCGTAGTACACATTAATTTTAAAAGTGAAGACATTATTATGCTAAACATAAACTAAATTAAAAAGAAAAAATATATACATATATATGTAAGTTAACAATTACCATACTTGATTAGATATTTAAATTTCGATAATGTTGTGCCAAATATATCTAGTTTCTCGTATTTGTTATATAAGTTACTTATTCTGGACACTGGAGAATTTTTTCCTAAAACAGTTTTTCGAAAGGGAGAATTGAAAAGGTTAATGGAATGACGAGGGTATCTAGTAGGAATCCGCAATCCAAACATGCTCAGTAATTCAGGACTATCTATGTAGTTATTGAAGAGCTTAAACAAGAAAACTAAATCAAGAATGTTTCTGCGCTCTTCCAAGGTTTCGGTTTTGAATTGCTTTAATATATTACGATAGCTAAAATCTCTTTTTTTGATACCTAAGGAATGAGCTAAGTGCCTAGTAAACCGTTTTTGTATTCGTTCTAAGCGCAAAGTATGTGTTGCGTAGTGTGGGCGCCATACTACTGCTCAATATTCTAAGGTGCTTCTAACTAATGTATTATATATAGAAATCTTAGTTTTAGGATCTTGAAAACATTTAGAATTTCGAATAACGAAGCCCAGTATTTTATTTGCTTTTGTAGTAAGATTGTCTAAATGAGGTAAAAAGGGGAGTTTACGATCTAACAACACGCCTAGATCTCGTACAAGTTCTTTTGTTTCTAGGATCGTCCCGTGCATATTATATTGGAAGTAATTGACAGTAAGTTTACGTGTGAATATCATGTGTGTGCATTTGTTTATGTTGAACTTCATGTCATTTTTGATGCACCAATCAGTAAGGTTATTTATGTCCTGTTGTAGTAATTCTGCATCATTTTGTGACTCTACTACACGGACAATTTTTAGATCATCTGCAAACATGAATGGGATAGAATGGATTAAGTTTTGTGGCAGATCGTTGATGAATATATTAAATAAAATTGGTCCTAAATGTGACCCCTGCGGAATGCCTGACGAAATTTTAAATGACTTGGATGTATATCCATTTACAACTACATTAAATGTGCGATCTTCTAGATATGAGCTTAGCCATTTGAGGATTGATCCATCGAATCCGTAGGCTGAAAGTTTTTGAAGAAGTAGTTGATGTGAAACTTTGTCAAAGGCCTTCGCCAGATCTGTATAAATAACGTCAACTTGTTTATTTATATCCACGTAGTTGATTATTTTTTCAAGAAACAGTACCATGTTAGTATTAGTTGACCTACCCGAAGTAAAACCATGTTGGTGGCAAGAAATATATTTTTTAAAATAATTTTGTATTACTGGGCAGATTAATGATTCAAAAACCTTTGCTAGAGTTGGAAGTATGGAGATCGGTCTGTAAGAATTTACTATGTTTTTGGCATCCCCTTTAGGAATCGGTACAACTTTTGCACGCTTCCACTGTTTAACCTATAATAGAAAATTCGGTAGGCAGACGCTACCACAAACCCGAAATAAGTCAAGGATATAAAAAATGTATACTTCCAATTAAAAATTATTTATGAGCACGGAGAGGCTGATAATATCAGATTATATTTATATCATCATCATGGACAGCTCTTATCTACCTACTGCAGGATATAAGCCTTCTCCCTTTTACGCCATTCTTTTCGATACTGCGCCAGTCTTGTCCAGGTTTTTCGCACAAGATTTAAGATGTCGTCGACCCATCATGCCATTAGTCTTCCCACACTTCGCCTGCCCTCTCTCGGCCACCACTCAGTCAAGGATCTACTCAACGCCATTTCAATTGAGTAATACGTACACCGATGTCCTGTACTTTCGTATTATTTCGGATATCCGTGTTTTTGAATCTATCCTTCAAGGTGATGCCCAACATGGTACGCTCCATGGCACGCTGTGCAACCCTCATTTCGTGCATAGTTTCCTTTGTGCGCGTCCATGTTTTGGCGCCATACGTCATTGTGGGCAGAACACATTGGTTAAAAAGACGGCTCTTCAGACATTGTGGCATTTTTCGATCCTTAAATATTTATATATTAGCCAAAAAATGAAAAATAGATTTGTATGTATATTAGAACCTAATAAGAATACCATCCTACGGTTAACTGTAGCTAGAACTAGCTAGAAAAGTATTTAAAAAATATCAAAATAGATCAAGCCATTTAGTACAAAAAGAATTACAATCCTCGCTAAAATAACTGAAGGATAAATGGATGCCAATTTTAGATTCCTATCATAATATTTCAACTTTGTTTTGTATTTAAGTCTTTTAATATAATTTGTTTCCTGGACTGTTGCATATGTTAATTTACTTTTAATTTTACAATAATTAGTTTTTTTAATACATTTTCACAGCGCACAATTTTTATTCTCTATTACTAATAAACATATTCCATTAATTTAACAAAAGGATGCAATCATCGAACGTCGATAAATTTAAAATAGCTTGTTTAACTTTGTACATACACAAAATAAGCTTCGTAATGAAGCGGTAGAATAACTTTTAAACAGAGAGCCTGCAACTTCGATTATTGGCTGAATCGAAATTAAATGGCATGAGAATTACTTGTCACGATTGAAAGTCTGATATAATAACTACATAATAATATCACCAAAAATTTAATTCCCTAAAAATACATAAATATAAAAAATAGTGCGTGGAGTCCCTCCGCGCGGAAAAAGTGAAATCCTGTAATGTGGAAATGAAAATAGGAAGGGGTAGAGATTGATTTTTAGTGAAACCATATTGTTTCTAGCGTTGAACGTTTAACGCAACAGTGTTTTCATACCCTCTCCATGGTAGCGTTAAATGTTTAACGCAACCTTGTTGGAAGTCGCATTAGACGTTTCACTTCAAAAATTGTGTGTTGTTCACTCGTGGTAAAAGTAAAACATTCAAAACGAGAAGATCGGGTGTCTCACTGTTTTCCATACCCGAAGGCAAGTGAGACTCTTTTTTTTTTCGGAAGGTTGCCGCCGGGCTCCTACCTATAGAGAGGCAGCTGGGTACACGCCAGCTGCCCCCCCTCGTCCGCCGGATCTGTGCAATGAGGGGATGAGCCCCCCGACTGCATCCCCTGAGGTCCGGCTACGGTGGCAGGAGGAGTTGGGCAAAGCGCCGCCTCCTCCTGCCGGTCCTCCTATGGTGAAGACGGTCACTGAGGGGGTCCGCTTCGCGGGCCCTCTCCGCTGCCTCGTTTTGCGAGATGACTTTCTCGCAAAAGGAGGCCACTGCTCGCCACGCCTGTTCGGTACCGAGCATGGACGAGACCACGCTCGGCAGCGATAAATCCTCTCCTACCACCGCCACCAGAGTGCGGCGCTCCACCTCCCACGCAGCACACTCAGAGAGAGTATGCTGTGCGGTATCTTCCTCAGCGCCGCACTCATGGCAGGGGGCGGTCAGCTCCCTGCGAGCGATCCGGTGCAGGTACCACCCGAAACAACCGTGTCCGGTCAGCACCTGCAACAGTCTGAACGACAGGGAGCCCCATCTCCTCCCAATCCACTCCCGCAGGACCGGGCGGACGGCGTCGACGGTGTGCCTCCTGAAGCGCGCATCCGCCAGGTCCAGCATCCACGTACCTATAGCCTCTTCTCGCATCTCCCACCTTTTAACTTCTATCTCCCTGGGAGCCGGAGGCTCCCTACTACGCCTCCTCGCCGCCGTGAATTCGTACACGGTGGCGAGCACCCCAGCTTCCAGCTCCCAGGGAAGGGAGCCGGCAAGCGCAAAGGCCGCCGCCGATGACACCGTCCGGTATGCCCGGATTGCCCTCAGTGCCACCGTACGCTGCGTACTACGCAGCGCGCGCACGTTGGTGGCACCGAGGGCATCAGCCCAGACCGGTGCCCCGTAGGCGGCCATCGCCCACACGACTCCCATGAAGAGTCGAAGGCAAGTGAGACTCTACTCTCAATCTCCTCGACACAGTGTTATACCCCGACACTTTTCGTCACACATAAAGTTTGCGTATCAGAACCTCAAAGCCCGTAAAGAGTTTTACTTGAAAAGTTTTTCACTCCTTACCACATTAGACCAAGACATATCCACAGTATTTAAGGCCAATATATGTACAATTCTGTTGCTTTTGACACTTTTTTTATATCATAGGAGTGAGACGAACAGGCCGGTAACCTGATGTTAAGTGATCACCATAACCATACACATTGGGGAGGGGAGGTGTTTTTCCGGCACTCCCACTAACCGAATGAAGCGCAACAATACAAAGTAGTGTTTACGTTTTTTTTTTTTATTTCATATAGGAGGCGAACGACCATGCGGGTCACTTGTTGTTAAGCGATCACCACCGTCCATAGACACTAGCAACCCTAGAGGAGTCGCAAGTGCGTTGCCAGCCTGTGTTTTCGAGAATGGAGAGAAAGAGGGAGGGGTTAAAGGAGAGGAGAGGATAGGGGAGGGGAGATTGGTCACTGGCGCTCTCACTGACCGAAAGAAACGCAACAATGCAAGCACTGTTGCTTCACGTCGGTTTTCTGTGAGAGGTTGGTGCTACCCCGGACAAGCCGACCCATTCATGCTGAAACCAGTAATAGCTTCAGCGTGACTCTACCACTACACTATCAACAAAAAAATATTGTGTTGTTTGGGATTAGAACACACAACACTCAGAACGGTAACTCACAGTATTATTGTGTGTATGTAGTATGTATAATAATAATTTAATCATGTAGTAATAGTAATAATAATGTAGTAATGTTATAAATAATGTGGTATTATTATTATGTATGTATTATATGTGTAACTAATAGCATTATGTATTGCGTAAAAACCAACAATAACTGATTCAAAACACACTCACACTCGAACACACACGAACAATAATTTGTGTATCACACAAACACTCTGTCATTTAATTTGTATATCACAAAAAGTATTGTATTGTTTGGGGTTAAAAAACACAACACCCAGTACGGTGGTGATGCAATCACTTATATAAAAATATTGCTATGCTATGTATTTTAAATCTAAATAAATATTACTCTACAAATTACGCTAAGTTTATCATTCATTTCTATTTATATGTAATTTCAGAGGCCTTAGAAAAATATGTTTTTTTTTACCGACTACGCTGTTGACCCGGCAAAGTCTTAACAACTTCACCGGACTACAAAAGATAATATGAAAAATATGTGACTTCAAATAAACTCTTCAACTTAACTTCAACGAATGTAATTAAAACAAATTCCTCGGATTTATATAAATTTTAAACTTAAAATTCATAATGAAATACTACAGTACAATCTGCGCCTAATTCGGCATCTGTTTTTTAAGGATAATATTATAACTTGGGTAAAAAGTGTGACTTTAAATAAAATCTTCAATTTAACTTCCAGGGAATCTAACTAATACAAATGCTCCCCACGTATACATAAATTTACTTTACGACTTATAATACATAATTCACATTAATAAAAACAGCCCTCTCCGGTTTGCTGTCCTAACCACAATTACAATGATTTATGTTTTGCAATTATTTAAAAACGCTTAGTGTTATGTACGATTTTTACGATTTTTTTTTTTAATATTTGTGATTATTGCATGCAATATACAATTTGTTTTATTGGTATCTGTCATGTAACGTTTTTTTCTTTATTAGCCATAAATTTGCATTATTTAAACATACGGTGTTAATACAAAAAAGTTAAATACGTATTGAATACTTGTTTTCAAAAGTTATGTTTTAAATGCACCGCGATCGCTAAATATTCGCCATCTTGCTCCTCTTTTGTCTCGCTATGCTTGTGTTAAGTTAGACTTGCGAAAAAAGGTTAACGCGAACGTAGTCCAGTGAAGCTGTTAAGACCTTGCTAGGTCAACAGCGTAGTCAGTTCGAAAAAAAAAAAAGTTAACGCGAACTTGCCACGGGCGAGCGCGGTGCATTTAGTACGAAACCTTTTTAAAGTAAGTATTTAATACGTATTTAACTTTTTTGTAATAACACCGAATGTATTCCATCAATAGAATAATAAACTCTAACTCATAGATTTACGTAAGTATTTTAATAAAGTGTATATTGGATTGTGTTATTACTGTGCACAATTAAATTTAGAAATAATAACATAGATCACAAAATTTGACATGTTACAAAGACAGCAAGAAACTCCTCTAAATGGGCCAACAATATGCTAAATAAAAAGAAATACAAGCAATTATTAATGGTAATAACAATCTTTAACCAGAAGAAGAGACAATAAACACGTGTTATAATTCAGACTTTGTTTATTCATGTATCATATTAATATAATTTAGTAACACAAATAATCATCCTCATATTCTTACCATTACCCGACTTAAGTGAGGTCAGCACTTATTTTCCTATCCCTTTCTCCTCTATCAAATGTGACATCCGTATGGACATCTTATATACGCAACATTTTTCACGCTATCTATCAGGCCTTTTTCGGTCTTGGTTTACTAATATCCGTCTAACATTATACTTTAACATTTTCAAGTTACATTTTTTTTATTGTAGCACGGCAAAATGACTACACTATGCCTGATGGTAAGCACAGTACAATCCAAAAACAATAGCGACGACCGAGTGACACACTATCCATCGCCGGTCGCCGCTATCATACCGGCCTGCAAAAACCTGGATATGCACAGGCTGATCCCGAAACACGACGCGCAGAAGCAAATCACTCTTACGGGCTTTTTTGCCGTATACATGGTGGTTGCGACCCAGTCAGGCTATAAAACCCTACCACCCCGCTTTCGTCATTACCTCGTTCGTTATTCAGCAGGGTGCACCGCGTGCAGGTGAGGCTGGCTTGGGTGTCTCTAGTCTTATGATGTTATTCGACACCCCTTACACCCCAAACATTACATAATGTTCGTTTCTCCTCATGACATGTCCATACCATGCTAGCCATTACTCCTCAACTTCTCTGTCAGTGGTGCTATTTTCAAACTTCCTATAATATACTCATTCTTGATTTTATATATTTTAGTTACTCCATACATCCATCTTAACATCATTTCTGCGTTATGTAATATTGTCACATCCATCTTTTGCATAGCTCAGCACTCAATCCATAATTACATAGATAATATACAAGTCTTTATGTATAGATTTCTTCTGTACGATTTTGGTGTAATTTTGTGTGTAGTCCAGTAGATCCAAGAATGATTTAGATTCATAATTGGAACCGGTAGGTGGCGCTGCGATTGGCCTTTAGGATTCTTTTTTAATTATCAAAGCAAGACATCCGCAAGACGTCCGCAGAAACCGCTAGTATTAATATAATTTTTCATTATAAATCTCCTACATCACTATTTAACAACAAAGTCTCGTATCAAATCGGTTACGTGCAATAAATCCGATATATAAAAAAATTGATAATTTTTAAAACTCAATTACTTGAACACGATGCAATAAATATGCAATTTGACAGCCAAAGTATTCTTTCTATAATTTAAAAATTTACCGAACCTTTAGACGTATTGAAATAATGTCTATTTCATATTCGTATTTATTTGCTCCAGTTCCAATTGTCATTATTTCTATTTATTTAAGCAATATTTTCACGTATAAATTTATATTGTAATAAGGTTGTCACAAAAATATATAGAAATCTACGTTCATTTAAGCAGTCCTGTATCTAGAATATTTCAACAATGTTCGGAGAATTTTTCTCTTACGACATCTTCGACAGAGATAGTAAAGAGTTTATGTTTATGAGATGTGAAGTAGAGATAAAGAGGGAAGTTTATACTTTATCGTATATGAAAGATATATCTCATACAATTGCATGCTCTTTTTTGTAAAATCGAGTTTCTATAACATTATTTTAACTACGGGATATATTGTAGCAAATATAAATTTCAAGTCAATACTTATGATGCCAAATGAAGTGTTTTGATCCATTTATGTTATATACTAGTAAAAAGAACCAACAAATATAGACATTTTTTTTATTCTGTTTAAAAACCTCTCCGACATGAAACTGTCATGTGTTCCAACTCCCACTGAAGACGACACAAATATGGAATCTTGATAAATAGTCGATATGTGCCTATCTGTGTTCGGCAGCCTACGTGTACGGACCCTTTAATGTAAGTATTATGCGAGGGAAAAGTTCAGGGGAGAAAGAAGCGTTTAAGAGATATGCCAGTTTAGTGCCAAGTGCCGACGACGGAACCGTTTGAGATATGCGTCCTTGTGAATCACTTAACTTCCACCTTGCAGTTAGGAGATTTATAAAGTGGTAAGGATATAAAATATGCCCTTGAAAATCTTTAATTTATACTTATACAGTTTTAATGCTATTCTGTAAAGGTTATATTAGTGAACAAAAGACCTGAAGAAAGACATCACTATGTAAATTACCAATGTATATTAGTGGTTTTAAATACTGAAAAATTCATAGTAATTTTTGAACCGCCCGATTACACTACGTAGGTACAATTGTTCATTACAAGGACAATTCAAAAGAAATCATTTTTCAGATATACTAAATACATATGCACAAATTTTTAACTAATGTATAAATTAATAATTAGCACGAATGGTCTGTCAGTCCCACACTAAATGAATTAGTTGGCTATAATCCAAGACGAGATCCGGTAACTTTGGCACCTTTGTGCTAGTTTCCACTTCGCGGCTTCGATAGGTTACCTTCTCCGTTACGCCTTAATGTTAGTGCATTGTAAAATGAGCATAATAACATAATCTCTTCGCAATATATAGTTATAATCTAGAAATAAATGTAGGGCCAATAATAGCACACTCTTTTGAGAATGGGAAAATAAATGCGTCTGTTTTATATGATATGAGCTAACAATGTGAAGATAAAAACCGGTCGGGAAGTGGGTATTACAGTAAGTAAAGATCTAAAAAGTATTGAACAAGTTATAATTAACACACAATCTAATAAACACTATATATATATATCCTTTACAAAAATAATGTAACGGTAAATAAGTATCCCATAACTAAGGAAGAAATGTCATGACATTAATGTAATGAATCCATTGCATACTATCTATAAGTTCATAGGATCTGACAATGCTAGCTTATCGAACGTTTCTACGCTTACCAAATGCTCATTGATCTTGTCAAAGCCTTATAATGTTAATTAACTCGTAAAAACTACATATTTATAATTCTTTCACTTACAGTCGAAAACTTTACTAATACAATTCAAATTGAAGAATTTATATGGATACCTAAAGTCCTAATCTTAGTTATAGGGATGATTCTGTGTTAGCTAATAGATACTCCATAGTTTAAACTCTCATAACCAAAACAATAATGTAAATTAGAACATGTCTGTTTATTATAGAAGCTTTTACTTTATCAGAGTATGGACATAGTAATATGAATATTGCAGGCACTTGTAACGCCCACATTTTAGATTATCGACACAGTGATATTTTAGATAAGAATATTTGTAATATACCTGATCAAAACCACTACATTATACATACAACACCAGGGCTGTTGACGAGAAATTATCGAAGAATGGTAACTATCTGAACTATTAAAATATCTATTGAAGAAATATTTATTACGAGTTCAAAAGCAATAATTATAATAGCGTTCATTTTATGAATGCTTTCAATGTACTAGACATACGTTAAACTAATCTCTACATATTTATGTTCGTAGATTTCCCTGTTTTCGCGCGGTCTCCAGTATTCTCAGGCTTATGGTGGCCACTGTGCAGCCGAGATAGTGAGTGGCTTTTTCAACAATCACATTCGTAGCTTTTTTTAATATTTAGATTTTGTTATTATCTATAATATAAAAATGAACCGCTGAATGTGTTGGTAAGCGCAAGTCTCGAGAACAGCTGACCCGATTTCGCTAATTCAATTTTTGTTGTTTCTTATTGTCAGGAGAAGATCATGCAAATAAAAGCGCATATTTAATATACTTAAGGCAGATCGGCGTTCGCGGGCACTGCTAGTTATTTATATATGAGGAGTCCCGTAATATTTTTTCAAGATACTGACTACACGTCCGTACATTACTTTTGTCTCTCATCGAAAATCAACGCTGCAGTACAACCCAGATGTATTGCAGCACGTAGATGAATGGGAATTTCATTGTTGAGTAAATTATGTATATATTTCCTTTATTTATCATGCTGTTTGCAATTGTTTTTCAGACAATAAAGACGTTTTCTTGCTTCTTCTTTCTTCTATTAACTTGATCTGTATACAGTATTTCATGCACAGATTGTGTTATGCATAAGAATTACTATTATGGAAGGATTTTTATCCAGACAATATGCTGGATGTCGTAAGTCTGATAATTGTACATTTATTAATAATCAATTAAGAATTAATTAATACTATAACCACGGAAATATTTGGCACTAATCGTAATTTCATATGGTCACAATCTTTCAAATTTTGGAGATAAAATTGTTACACCAACATACCACACAGTGACAGCCAAGCTGCGCTATCTATAATTCACAATTTAGTTGTAACGATTGCGACACATTGGCCACCTGCAGCATCAGGCGACAAGTACGGGGAATTGGGCTCTCGTCACCACCGTGGCATCGTGCATTGAATCAGAGTTGGAGCCACTAATCGTTCAGACTTCGAGTGGTAGTCGCATCTCTTAGGTTAGGTCCTAGATTAGGTTTCAGTCTCGGTTCAGACTTCAAACGGCAGTGATAACTCTTTAGTTACGGTGCTATTAGTTCATACCTCGAGCAATAGTTGTTACCCTTTAATTGTAAAGTTAATATAAGTATAAGAACCTATATTCCTTTGATATTAAATATTTATTTTTTTCAATGTCGCGGTCGCACCCTACTTAAATAAATTGTAAACAACAATCACTGGTATATAATTCACTCGTGTATTATATCTATAAGAATCTAAAATAAGTACTAGCTCGCATGCAATTGTTGGCGCACTGCATTTGTAATAATTAAGATGATATATAAATGGCATTGTGAAACTCAATGTTGCAGTGGTAACTGACATAACTGGTATATTTAAAGCTCCGTTTCCACGATACGTGGAATGCATGCAATGCCATGTGAATGCACTATTTTTATGATTCTATTTGTAATCAGTATTTTTTAAGAACACGATAACTACATCAAATAAAAACCTAAAAAAGCCACTATATATATATTTACAAGGTTATGTAACAATGTGATACAAAGTGTGATACAAAGCACTACTCACAGTCTATGGAGATCCATAGTGTAGAAAACTATTGATATTATGCAAGATTGTGAATAGTGTTTATATATTTACTATGGTTCATAGAATCAACTGGAAACGAGCCACATATTTTTAGTCCGATGAAGCTGTTTAGACCTTGCTAGGTCAATAGCGTAGTCAGTTCGAAGAAAAGAGCCTCATATAAAGACGGCGGATAATTTAAAATCCTTTTTAAAAATATATTATAGGGGGAAAACGAACAGATGGGCCACCTCATGGTAAATGATCACCACAGTCCATAGACACTAGCAACACCGCTGTACGCTTGTTTCTTGAAGGTTTGTAACTCGTAATGGTTTGAAAATACCGCCTCTGGGAGTCGATTCCACAGGGTCGAAGTACGAAGCAGAATTGACCTTGAAAGGACCTCCAACCATCGAGATGGTGTGGGGATATATCAGTTTCAGGCGGATTATACGACAGTGGAATGCAGGTATCAGTCCAAACAACTCCTCTGAACACTAATCATGGTAGATGCGATAAAGGTCGCAAAGAGACTCGTTGTCCCGACGCTGAAGTAAAGTCCTAACCAAGATACATAAAAAGGTTATAGGCATGGCGGTAGCGTTTTTTTAATCTTATTTGGTTATTCACCAATCGTTTACGTATTCGGACAACTACACTCAAGAGTAAGTCCTCCTCTCCTCCTCAAAGGTTTACTATATTTAGGAACCTAAAATGATAAATCTTACAAAGTAAAAAAAAATCTTAATTTTGATTTTCATTGTAATATAATCTTGGTTAAAAGTTGCGAGTAAGGTTACAAAAGAAAACAATTAGCAATCTAATTTTAGCTGTAAATGAAACTATTGTAATTCGAGGCTTTCTTGAACTGAATCTAATAATACACTATCAATCTTCTTTTAATAAATCGTCTTGTTTGAAAGAAGTGACATCATCAATCACGAGTTATCTCGTAAAAAAAAATGAAAGAAAAAAGATTAAAGATCTTGACTTTTCAAACTTTTCGGACAATAGCTATCTTTTATAATTTAATATATACTACAAGAACACTATATTTTCTCATACTTGTAATAGATACATCGACAAGCTTTTTAAATAAAATGTTATGGTGTGAGTTACTTTGGTAATAATTAATGTTCATTTGAATAAAAAACAAATATTATAAGTTATAAAAATTAATAATACTCCTAATATTTTAAATTCGAATGCGAGTTTGTTTGTTAGATTTGCATATCTTAATCAATCAATACGTAACACCCTTACTTTTTAGAGCTGCAAAATTTTTGGTTGGTGAAATGAAAGAGACATTACGGGTAAATTTATCAGATCATCATCATCGGTGTTTATACAAAAAAGATAAATACGTATTGAATACTTGCTTTAAAAAGGTTACGTTTTAAATGCACCGTGCTCGCTGAATGTTCGCCATCTTGCTTTTTTGTCTCGCTTTGGTTAGGTTAAGTTAGACTTGCGAAAAAAGGATAACGCGAACTTGACTCGGGCGAATGCGGTGTATTTAGTACGAAACCTTTTTTAGCATTTAATACGCATTTCATTTTATTTTAATAAAACTGCATAAATCTGTTGCACGTATTTCTATTGTGTCAAAATGTGTTTTTAAATTGGTGTGCATTGATAAATGTATAGTACTTGTAAATCTCGCGACACACTTGATAGGTGCCTGCCATATACCAACGTGTCGCGATAAAAAGGTTTGAGAAACGCTGTTCTGGACTACAAAAAAGTACATACGATTCTTTTGATCCATATAAAAGTGCTGTTCTTGTAAGACTATATACTAACGTGAGTGGAAACTAGTAAGTACATAAATAAAAGAAAAAGCTTTTTAAAATAACATCACCTTTTCCTTACCTTATCGATATCAAGAAAAACAAGGTATTTTTAGGAAAAATAATGGCGCCAAAGGTAACAAAATCATCTCAGAATAACCGTAAACACCTTTTCCGCTATTTCTCTCCATTATTTTCCTTTTCCACCTCTTTCGATACGAATTTTATATCTATTTGTTTATGGTATAACGTTATGTAGAAATATAAAGCTATTCTTTTAATAAATCACAATTGTATTGGCAAAGTAAATAAATATTAGGGATTCATAAGGTGTTGAAGGTCTCCAGACATCCAAATCAATCACACTCTCGCGTAGTGACATTATTATCAACAGTAGTTTAAAAAAAAATGTACTCCAAATATATTTTTTTTAATTTAACTCTTAAAGAAGGCAAATTTATGTATTACATATGGTATATTTTGAATCGTAGTTTGTTCTGTTAATGTGAGAGTAATTCTCTTGTACTGAGAAATGGAAAAAAGTGATAGAAATATTCGTCGGAATACAAATCAATTTTTTTTTTATTGAAGCACGACAAAGTGACCTCACTATGCCTGATGGTAAGCATAGTACAATCCAAGAACAGTGGCGACCACCGCGAGACAGATCATCCATCGTCGGTCACCGCTGTCATGCCGATCATAATGACGAAAGTCACCCGGTACTGGATATGCACAGGCTGATCCTGAAACGCGACGCGCAAAAGCGAGTCACTATGACGGGCTTTTTCGCCATGTACATGGTGGTTGCGACCCAGTCGGGCTGTATAACACTACCACCCCGCTATCGCCATTGCCTCGTTCGTTGATCAGGAGGGTGCACCACGTGCAGGAGAGGTTGGCTTGGGTGTCTCAAGTCTTAAGATGTTACTCGACACCTCTTACTCCTTAAAATTTTAATTCACACTCTGAAGTTTTCCATAAAACATCAAAGTTAATTCAGTAATTAGTTAATTTAGTTTTATAATCGCAGAGAATGAATCATTTACATAAATTATACAAGTTAAACAAAGGCGATTATCATAAAGTTTTATTTCTTAATCTTCCCTCATTACAATCAATCTCTTTAATAGATTTCATTCTGGTTTTTTTCTTGCAATGGGTCTTATTAGATTTTATTTTCTTTAGCCATTTTTTTTTATATCATAGGAGGCAAACGAACAGATGGGTCACGTTACGTTAGGTGATCACCACCGTCCATAGACACTTGCAACATCAGAGGAGTCACAAGTGCGTTGCCAGCCTGTGTTTGGGACGAGGGCGGGGGGGACAGGAAGGGAAGGAGGAAAGGGAAGGGGAAGGTAGGTAGGTTCTCCGGCTCTCTCACTGACCGAACGAAACGCAACACTGTTACTTTACGTCGGTTTTCTGTGAGAGGGTGGTGCTTTCCCAGACGAGTCGACCCATTTGTGCTGAAAACAATAATAGCTGCAGCTTGGCTCTACCACTACTGGATTTTAGATAGAGATTTTATTCAAAATATATTCGTTTACATAACGTTGATGAATAAACATTATGCCGGAAGGAGTGTGTGTGTGGGTCACACTCATCCGTGCTGATTATTCAAAGTCTCGTAAACAGATAACACAAAATAAGCAAAATCGAGTTAATACTGTGTGGATAAAAACCAGTAAGAGAAATATGCAATTTTAGTAAGGAGAAAGATTTAAAGAGTGCTCATCGAGGACTGCAATTAAACAAGCATATACTTTACAGGACTTTTTCATTGGTGATTGTAAGTCTATTGAATGTTAGTGCACGAAATTCTTTTTTTCAACAAATAAATTTTATAAAGATTTTTTTAATTTAAGACTTCTTTAGGGACAGGGTTTTTGACAGAAGATAAATTTATGGTTTTGCCTCATGACATGCCAGTAAGCGTAACCGACCGTGTTGCGCTTGCGCGGTTTGCGTTTGGCTAGCCGTGCGTAATATTGTGACCTGTGTAAATCTAATTTTGCAGCTCATCACATATAAAGATGAATATAATCATTGCTCCAAATACTAGTAGATATGAAAACCAGACTAACCAAATTACAATTTACAATATATGAAATGTAAATAGTAAATATACACAATAATAAATTAAAAAACCAAAAGAGACCACAGTTATCTCATTGTTTTAGTTTATATTTTTGTCAACAGTCCTTGTGATTGCCTCGACTACGTTTTTGGCCTAACTGGCCTTCACAGTTTCACAGGGCTATCAAAATCTACGAAATTTTGAGTTAGTAGAAAGCTGGTTCAATTACAAAAACAGTACCAACATATAATATTTTTTCCTAAATTTTTTGAGCGAATTGATTCAAAATCTAAGACAGATTTTTTCAACGTCACGTGATCTTAGATATATTTACAAAGACACTTTTATTTCTTATTGGTTATAAATGGCCATGCGCTACAGCAGACACTAAATAATTTAAAATTAATTTCTATTGTATTGATCTCCTACTGAGTTATGAACACAAATATAAACAGAATAACTACAAATGTCGATACCATAGATGTTGGTTTTGCTGTAAAACTTAACAATGATAAACAACCTAGAATAGAATGATTTATAGCAATATTCTTCTTTATATCAGTAAAATAATTTTCAGAATAGCATCAGTTTTTGTAGAGATTATCTCCTACATACATATACCTATTTATAATCAGTACAAATGAATAACCAAACCACACGATACGGGGAACCAGTGAACCAAATATTTATGTATTTACTGGGACTTTTACGATGCACTATAAAATAATTTCGCGTGTTCCGTTCCATTTATTAAAATTATAAGTTATGTAAACATATTTACATGGATTGTACCGACGTGTTTATAAGCATAACATTCTTATCTATACTAATATTATAAAGAGGTACAGTTTGTGACGTTGTAGGAGGTAATTTCAGGAACTATTGGTCCCATTTCAAAAATTCTTTCAGTGTTATATAGCTCATGTATCGAGGAAGGTTATAGGCGATATATCATCACGCTTAGACCAATAGGAGCGGAGCACCAATTTTTAATAGTCGGGTTTTTTCTTCCGAGTTAGCGCAAAGTAATTATTACTATGTGGACGAAGTCGCGGGCAGGGGCTCTTTTCTCATAAGTGTTAGAGCGTTGGTTATTGTTTGTAAGAATAAATCTTTATTTATATAGGTGCTTAGAGATTAAATGTCATGTCGCAAACTATAAACAAAAGCTCATTAATCATCATTAAACTCGCTATTGGGAGTTTTTGGCGGGATTTTAGTCTGTCATGTAGTGGATTTTATATTTTATTCATAATCTTGTATTATTTGACTATATATTGTGTAAAATTGGTGGTGTTTTACGTAATATAGTTAGTTTATTATTCATAAATGAAGTGAATGGAAAATAATAACACGGAGCATGAAATTCTGAGATGCCACAAAAACTCCCTGGAAGGTTCCAGCAAGGGATCCACCATCTTGTTAGAATATGGTTTCACACGATGCTTAATATTGGAATGATCGCACGAAGTTTGTGATATTATTGACTACGTGACAATGGCAGTAATAATCGGAAAGATTGATTGCCAAAAATAAAGTTAAAAAAAAAAAAAATATTGATGTATAAGTATACAATTAATTATATGCAATTCACGATATTCACACAAAACGAGAATGAAACTGTACCTATGTACTAAATGCACAAAAACACATAAAATAGGGAACATCTACATTTTTTCCATCCTAATGAATATGACCTATTTGAAATATATTGTGTGTTTTGATTCCTAAGCGTAGTTTTATTTAATGAGCAGTAAATCAGAGAAAGCATTGATAGAGATATATACTTGGGACTGCCGAGTGGAAGACCTTTAATGTAATGTTATTTTTAATGTTATGTTATGTTTAATGTAATGTCACGATCATTACCTGTCTCACATACAGCAACTTATTCGACATAATCCAAAATAACTATGATCTTATTTGAAAACATTACGAGCTAATAATTCAGGGTATCCTAATAGGTTAACCTTAGATGAAAAAGAGTATACCTCTGAACTTGTAATTTGCAATGGTTTTAACAATTTTTTTGAAAGTGTTTTCACGAAATCTCTTTCACTCTTGAATTACGAAGAATTTTTATCAAAACTTAGTAACATCAGATGAGATAAATAGATTAGAATTTAAAGAAGAAACTGTATATAAAATTTTAAAATTTCTTGTAACCAACAAAGGTCCTGGAAGAGATAATATTCCACCACTTCTTTTTAAAAATTGCGCAGAAACTCTAGCAAAGCCAATACCTGATTTATTTAACCTTTAACTTAATAAATGTTGTTGTTTTCCCACAAAATGGAAAGAAGCGCTTATAGTACCTATACATAAAAGTGGAACCAAGATGGAAATAAAAAACTTGAGAGGTGTCAAGGGACACCCGGATGGAACGAAGTTCCTTTCGATTAATTAGTGAAGAAATTGTAATAAAATTTTATTTTTTTAAGTTATAATAATATTTTTTTTATTATTAACAAATATAATGTTATATAAACTTAATCAGTAGGCTCAATTTTCGTAATAATTGGCTTGTGGTAACTGAAGTAGGAAACATATGTTTGGGATTCTATTTTATTTAAATTATTATTTATTATTTACAAAAAACCTGTATACACTCAACAAAAATAATCGTCGCGACACCACACTGTTCAATGCGAAATAGAAATGAAAATATCTGGCTTGCTTTCTATAATAGAGAGAGAGAGAGAGAGACAGACAGAGAAACATGCGACGCCGCACAGCTTACAATAGCTTACTATAGCAAAATGTGTCGTTACAACTTTTCGTAAGAATTTTTTCCGTCTAGCCCCCGTTCACAACGCGCGATAAGGAACTTCGTTCCAAAAATTATAGACCTATATCTATTTTAAATACATTAGGTAAAATTTTTGAAAGATTAATACATAAATATGTTAGTCCTTTAGTCTTTAAATCTATACCAACTCAGAAGCATGGGTTCATGAAAAAGCGTTCCACAATTACTAAGCTCCCTGTGTTCACAGATTATATTTCAACTAGTATGGACAATAAACAGCAAGTCGATGTTATATATACCGATTTCGAAAAAGCGTTTGACCGTGTGGATCATATTATTTTGATGCAAAAACTTTATTTTCTTGGTATACGTGGTAACTTGTATAGATGGTTTCAGCCTTATACAACAAATAGGATGCAAGCTGTAGTAGTGGGAGGTTCTCGTAGTGATTTTATTAAAATACCCTCTAGTGTACCACAAGGATCGATTTTAGGTCCGCTACTCTATAATTCTTACCTATTCGACATTGGAAATTGTTTTAAATACTCAAAATTTGTAATGTTTGCCAACGATAAAAAAATTTACTTAAAAGTTACATCTGAAACTGACTGCATAAACATTCAACGTGACATTAATACCATTGAGAATTATTATAAAAAGAACATAATTATAGTTAACGTCAATAAATGTGTAACTATTAGCTACTCACGTAAATCTAAAACTATTAACTTTCCGTATAATATAAATAATATTGCTATTTAAAAAGTTGAAAAGGTCAAAGCTTTAGGTATTATTTTTGATTATAAGCTGTCCATGAATGATCATGTAGATAAAGCTTATAAACAATTAGGCTTTATAAAACGCATATGCGAACCATTCAAGAATGTAGAATGTATTAAAATCCTGTACTTTGCGTACATAAGGAGTATTCTTGAATACGCTTCAACGATATGGTCACCTCAATATAATAAACATATAAATAGTATTGCAGCTATTCAAAAAAAAATTGTCAAATTCTTATGCTACAAAGATTTTAAACAATTTACAAATTACGGTGATTTATGTAGCCATTACCATTTAGACTCTCTAGAAGTTAGGCGTGGACAACACGACATGATATTTATATTGATTGTTGTTGATAGTTATATTGATTGTCTCGATCTTTTGGCTTCTATATCACTACGAGTACCAACATACTGCTCACGAAACGCACCGCTGCTTGTTGTCCCACACGCTAAATCCAATTACGCTCAAAATTCAGTACTGTGTCGCATTGTTCGAACGTATAACAATATATATGATACAATAGATATATTTCGTTATTCACGAGAGCCATTTAAAGGTAAAATTATAAAATTAAATCGTTCGATTATGTAAACAACAGAATAAAAAGGATACAAGCTAGTAATTGTGCACGCACAGGAATCGCAAATACATGAATACTCACGCACACTCACTCACACACGCACGCTCACTCACACACGCTACCTTACTCACACACCTACACAGACATTCATCTACCTAAGTATGCGCACGCATCCAAACACTTATACTTTAAAAGCCAGTAATGTTTTTGTTTTACTTGTATAACTATTTTTACTATACATCAATCACTTCGTTGTATTAGAGGAATTCTGTTTTGGCTGTAATTATTACATACTATAAGTTATTATACAAGAACACATGTAAGCTGTTGAATTTCCAAATAAATAAATAAATAAAAAAATCATACAAAACTAGAATTTTCTAGTAACATTTGGTACAGGCTCCACGTTGGCTCAATATATTTGTATACAAACGATTATAACAGTTCGATTTATGATATAGGAAGCTTTTCTATTATTGTGGGGTATTGTGTCCTACTAAGAATATAAAATTGTAAATCAGTGACGCTCGCGCAGCGGCCTAGTTCGTTCGCTTGCGCCAATAAACGCATGCACGCTACATAGCTGCGTTTCTTTTGACAAACACCTTAGTCAATCAACACAGGTCAGGACGGAGAAGTACAGTTGATACAAGAACATAATAGACACAGAGAATATATACAGAAAGCCAAGACATCTAATACATTAGGTGGAAATACACATATGCCAACACACTTAACATTATTATTAATTAGCTCTCTGCAAATAATGGGTCTGGGTAATTGATGGTGTATTTAAGTTTTGCACAAAAGAGTTTCTGAGTAATATTAGTAAAAATAAAATCATTATCTAAAATTTTACTCTAAGATTTTTAAAATGTGCGAAATAATTACATTGACATTTAAAATAGCGAGTTTTCTTTTTTTTTTTTTAACTTTATTTTTGGCAATCAATCTTTCCGATTATTACTGCCATTGTCACGTAGTCAATAATATCACAAACTTCGTGCGATCATTCCAATATTAAGCATCGTGTGAAACCATATTCTAACAAGATGGTGGATCCCTTGCTGGAACCTTCCAGGGAGTTTTTGTGGCATCTCAGAATTTCATGCTCCGTGTTATTATTTTCCATTCACTTCATTTATGAATAATAAACTAACTATATTACGTAAAACACCACCAATTTTACACAATATATAGTCAAATAATACAAGATTATGAATAAAATATAAAATCCACTACATGACAGACTAAAATCCCGCCAAAAACTCACATCAATAATTATATTTTATATTCTAATTTACGTAATAACAAGTGCACAAGCAAAATAAAAATGATAAAATACATAAAATTTTAAAGGAAACGGTTTTATTTTCCAAAAATCTAAAATTTATATTACGGTATCCACTAGTAGTTTTAGATTAGCAATGGATATTACAACTAAAAGAATGGAATATCTGCTATAAATTATACCAATGATTTTTTACAAAAAGATAACAGTGGAGCAATTAATTGAGAATTCAATAATCAATTCATTGAACGTTATCATTTTCTCAAACAATGTTCTATGTCATTCATACCATTTTGAATATTACTTACAAATTACACGAATAATCATTTTTTCTCGAACTAACTACGCTTTTGACCTAGCAAAGTCTTAACAGCTTCACCGGACTACTAAGGCGAATGCTTAGGGCACTCAGCCGATTTTATTTGACAACTAGCTCAAGGGTGCACGGCACACCTCGGCTTGGGCTGTTACCAAGCTCACGAATAATCAATTTTTTCACGTTCAATAGTGAATATGTAATTTGATTTATTCCTATTGCTAGTACAAATTAAATTATTTTTTATATATATTAAATCAAATTGAAATAGTGAAGAAACGAAACTATTTTAATTAACGAAATGGTGATAAATTTTAACGTATATCTGGACACATTCGTACCAATTACCTACGCAATTTTCCTTAGTCATTAGGTCTTCCTTATTGCACATTTACCCTGTCCCATATATATTGTCCGAAGTTCTTAGGATGCATGTAAAAAGTCAAGAGCTCAACCTTGGCTATAGGAACAAATTGATATTTATTTCCATCTGATCAAAGAGACAGATTTCTGGTTATAATTGTAATCTCTACTAATATTATAAAGTGGTAAAGTTTGTGAGTTTGTGACGTTGTGATGTTGTGATGTTGTAGGGGGTAATCTCAGGAACTACAGGTCCGATGTGAATAATTCTTTCAGTGTTATATAGCTCATTCATCGAGAATAGTTATAGGCTATATATCATCATGCTAAGACCAATAGGAGCGGAGCACAGATGAACAATGTTTCAAAATCGGGATGTTTTTTCCTTTTGAGAACGCGAACGAAGTAGCGTGTAGGGGCTAGTATCAAATACAATATGTTAACATAATTAAAAACGGTTTGGAGATTTGAATGTAACAAAATGCTCTTGTAACGTGAAAGTTATTGAAAAAACAACTGCACATATTTAATTGAAATCTCGATTGAAATATACAAAACAGTAAAGTACATCTTATTTCTGTTTCTTAACCGATTTTTTTCTGTAGTAAATATTTTAGAGATTTAATTTTATCTTTTTGTTAAAAAAAGCTCCTTTTTTAATATTGATACTTGATCGAATTTTGACCACTAAATAATCGCTAGTATACATACTTCTTTTATAGTGATCAGATCAGTAGTTAAGATGTAAAAGTATAAAAATATATAAACAAACTAACTAACATTTGCATACAAAATCAGTAAGGATAACGATTTGAAGTTGCAAATTTTAAATATAAAGCTGTTATATTCAGACTGTCTAAAAGTAACATTTATTTTCTTGAGTGTTTGCCACAATACATTCTAGTATTTACTCCCAAACACCATAATTTGTAGGTACCATTATAGGTGGTAAAGCCATGCTGAAGCTATTATTGGTTTCAGCATGAATGGGTTGGCTCACCCAAGGTAGTACCACACTCTCACAGAAAACCGACGTGAAGTAACAGTGCTTGCTTTGTTGCGTTTCGTTCGGTCACTGAGAACGCCGGAGATCTCCCCTTCCCTCTCTTTTCCCTACCCCTCTCCTCTCCTTCCCCCTCCTCTCCTCTAACCCCTCTCTCTTTGTCTCCACTCCTCCGACTCCTCTGGGGCTGCTAGTGTCAATGGACGGCGGTGATCGCTTAACAACAGGTGACCCGCCTGTTCGTTTGCCCCTTATATGATATAAAAAATATATATATAAAAAATATGTTACAAAATTGACTCCAAATTAACTCACCGTCAGACTTATTGTATATTTAATTACTAGTTTGTACCTTTCAATGTATTCCATTGATCATCGTCATTATCATCAGCCTGTAAGAGACCCACTGCAGGGCGATAAGCCTCTTCCCGAAGGAAGATATGGGTGTAATAACCTGCCCACGACGTATTGGTGATTTCAAACTCTGAGAAATCCACAGTTCTATATTTTTCCCACATACAGTAGTACTAAAAGAACATTTCTCATGTTCAGGTTTCCTCACGATGCTTTCCTTCACCATCAGCTGATAGTATTACCAATTTTAATTAGTAAATGTACGTGAATTCCAAAAAATTCGTTGGTACATGTCGGGGTTCGTACCTTCGGACTTCGAAATAATATTCAAATGGTGAAAAACCACTAGGCCACCACGACTACCAGACTATCTACTATCTGCGACTATCATCATATTCCATACATATTTAATTATAATTATTCATAAAATATTAAAATTCTGTTGTAGAACTTCCCAAAGAGAGTCCCCACTAATTTCTATTATAGCTGATTTAAAGTGAAACTTCATAAAACGACTATCGTTTAAATTTAAGTCTATTCATACCATAATGGGAACGGTTTCTTCCAAAAGATTTTAAATACCTTTCGAGTATTATTTGTGCATTATTAATAGTTAAAGTTTCTTAACAAGCTTAAGTTAATTACAGTTTTTCTACTAAAATATTTAAGGTAAAAATAATTTATCACTCTTTCAGGCTCTGACACAGGGGTGATCTTCAGTATATCATATGCTTTTATTGTATTGTATTTGACTATTATCTTTTTTACATTAATTAATGATCGCGTTATTATTAATTACATTTCGCTTTGTATATATACATAGATTCAGTAGTCTGGTGAAGCTGTTAAGACCTTGCTAGGTCCATAGTCACGTCAGTTCGAGAAAAAAAAAATAGATTTAGCCAAAGTGTCAGTAGTTTTTAAGGTAACTTAAAATCTTGCATGTTACTGCGTTCTATGACTTTTATGTAGTGTATGCGGCATTGAAGCATATTTAATCCAGAGACAGCGTGGTTGGTGCAGTTATGTGCTTGAGGGATCACATGAGAGCAGGCTAAATCTTACTTGTACTTGTATGACCTGGAATAAGACAGGCAAAAGCAAGGCGGATAGCTATTACGACATAAGCATATCTTATTCATTTAGTAAGTAAAAAGCTGTAGATACGTCATAAGCGCTTCGACAGCGCCTTGTTAAAACTTGGCTAACTAGCTTATATTTGATGACTGCCCGTCATTCCTCCCGTATCTAAGCAACATATAACTATTTCTTTTTAACTACCGATGTTTACAACATGCCATCTTACTTCTACATTTTCTCTAAGACAGTGTGGCGTTACAATATTACTTTACGTATGTGTGCGTTATCCTGCCCTTCGTTTTGTTGTTAAGATATCATGTAGGTTACGTATCTAATGCATTTTAGTTATAATATCATGAGTAAATCTAATTAAATACATTTAATCATCGACCTCAGGACAATTAAACACACTTTATAATTACCACAATAATAAATAATAATAAATTTATTTATTTGACCTCACAATTACATTCTTAAAAGTAAACAACATTGTTTATGAACAAAAGGAAAAGTATACATTTATAGAGCAGTAAATTTATAGTTCATATATATATATTATACAATATCATCAACATTAAATAAACTTATATTCCAATATTCTTGATTATATTTTCCATCTGATTTTCTTTTCCATAGGTTGTTAGGTTTTATAGATGAGTCCAGCTTAATTTTTTGATTTATTCTTATTCTATTTTTTCTTTATAAATGTTTTACTGGTAGTTTTTGTGCGGAATTTTAGTCTGTTATGTAGTGGATTTTATATTTTATTCATAATCTTGTGTTATTTGACTCTATATTTTGTAAATTTGTCTGGGTCTTACGTAATATAGTTAGTTTATTGTGCAGAAGTGAAGTGAATGGAAAATAATATCACGGCGCATGAAATTCTGAGACGCCACAAAAACTCCCTGGAAGGTTCTAACAAGGATCCACCATCTTGCTAGAATACTGATTCACACGACGCTTGATATTGAAATGATCGTACGACGCTTGTAATATTATTGACTATGTGACAATGGCAGTAATAATCTGAAAGATTGATTGTCAAAAATAAAGATAAAAAAAATACTGTTACATAATTTAAATTTTCAAAGTGATTAATAGTGTAAGTTGTATCGATGTAAAATAAATTGTAATAGGTTTTCAGTACAGTATGCTCCTTATTATATTTTTTATCGCAATGTTGATATACTAAAAATAAATAATGATGTACTGAAAATACGTATGAAGGCTTGCAAAATTAATCTCTTTGTATAGGAAAGGGGACAGTTGCGAAATGACCAGAGTGGAAAAATTATATGAATAATAAGATTTTTAAATTTAAGAGCAGATGGAAAGAGAGGCTTCACATAAGGCGTAAATAAACTATAATAAACTAGACAGGAGACCTTTTCTTACGTGGACTAAACTTACATGGGAGACCCAGAGGCTCAAGGGAACAGAGGCAATGCTGCAACGACTCTTACCGACTAAAAAACTACACAATTAATCGTACGCTGCACCTTAGAGTGCCCCGAGATCACGCAAGTATACTCCAAGAAACCCACATCAGCTGACCATAAGCTCCACTATCTAAGACATCCCAGACAAATACCAGAACTTAATCTTAACCGCGGAACCAGATTATGCTAGCAAATTTCGTGCACAAGAAAAAACAAAGCAGTAGATTAATAGAATTCAGTATTTTAGCCATCGCTATAGCCGATAACAGCTAGGAACAGATGAGATTACAAGTTCAAAAGTTATTACTGGCTTCATATGTTAACATTATAGGCATTCTAACTTAATAATTAAATGTAACCAGTAATCTATATATTACAGTTCAGTTTATAGATGAAAATTTGAGTGGTGGTAGAGCCACACTAAAGCTATAAGTGGTTTCAGCATGAATGGGTCGGCTCGCCCAGGTTAGTAACAACCGGCCGACAGAAAACCGACGTAAAGTAACAGTGCTTGCATTGCTGGAGGCCCACCTCATCTGTCTCCCTTCCATCCGTCCCTCTTCCCCACCCCCCACACAGGCTGGCAACGCACTTACCTCTGGTGTAACTGGTGGCTATAGAAGGTGGTGATCACATAACAAAAAATCGGCTACGATTATCAGAATATATCGAGTGTTTCGTATGCCTTCATGAATTACACAGAAGAAAAGGTTACCTAACAACGAGATTTCTGATCTTAAATTCATTTAAATGGCACCAATACAACGCGACCCTGTGTTCGTGTTTAGGTAATTGTATTACGAAAACGGTCTGTTAAAGGATTTACGAAGTAACTGTTTTAGTAAACCTCACTCGTGGCACATTATAAGAAAATTTACTTAAATCTTTATCTCTCAAACGCAGAGGCTCTTATATTATTAAATTAATTTCGAGTATTTACTCCACACGCAGCAAAAAACAATATAAAACATTTTTATCGAAACAAATTCCTTTATACAAGATTTATGTTAGCAAATTCGAAAAAAATGATTTTAATTTTCGGTAAGCATTACATTTCGTTACGATCGATTTTTCGTTCGGTTTATAAAAAAAAAAACAATTAGTTTGAAACAATCAAAATAAATAGTTATTATTATGAAATCGGTAAGATTCCTAAGAACATATTTGAAATATTAAATTACTATTTTTTTAATACTTTTTATGAAATATCTGTAAGCGGAGGGTAAACCTGATTGTTGACGTGGCGACGTAAAACACGAACTTTGCACTATTAACGAAATACTCAGAAAACTTGCAAATGACAACAATATCTGTATAAACAGAAGATTCAAATCGTTTTGTCAACCACTGGCTCTACTAGTGTTACTCGATACGCGCCGACACCCTTGCGGTCTTTGATAAATGCCGCCATAAATGCAGCGAATTGAATTTTTGTATTTTATTTTTATGTTATAAAATAAATAAACAGACATTATTTTATGGCATAAATTTGTAATGCATAAAGCTTTTCAATATCCCATAGCTGATTCCTGTCGTAATCGGCTCTTTTATGAGTATAACTTATTCTAAGCGATTTCGATTTTACATATCTTCCAGGCGTCTCATGACTGCTAATTTTTTTAGGTTTTGCCATATCCACAATCTCAGCTGGTGTTGAATGAGAATTTGGTTTAAGTAAACACGCTAAAACTAATTCAGAAATGATTATTAAATTCTTGACTTCAGATTTTCAACTTGAGAGTGGTTTCACTTCAAATAATAATAGGATGGCTGTAAGAGTCCCACCGATGAACCAGAGAATTCTCGAAAGAGGTATGAACATACAACATTACGTCAGTCCACAACATATCGGCGATTTCTAAACCTAATAAATCCGGAAGTCTATATTTTTTTACCATACGGTAGTTCTAAAAAGATCTTTAGTTCAAGTTTGATCATGAAATTTTTCTTCATCGCCAACTGATAGTAACAATTAATATTTATTGTAAGGAAATAATAATCACAAAAAGAGCAAGCTCTTATTTTCTTTCTTACTAAACCCGTGCAAAGCCAGGGCAAGCAGTAAACAAAAATAGAACAACAAAAAAATCTACATGAGACAATAATTGAGATATGCCAACTGTATGGTAATCTGCCAAACGTATTTTATCAATGATCAACCTTTCAAATCATTTTCAAATGTATTACAGAGATACGGCACTAAATGAAAAGTTTTAGTTGTCGAATGGTTGAGTGTTTGACCAGTGGAATATGAATTATATCCGTAGATTCGAACCCAACCATGTACCAACGAGTTTTTTGGAATTTGCGCACATCTACTAATTTGATATTTAATGTACAGATTTCGACTTGTTACAGTTTTATTATAGTATATATAGATATATAGATATAGATATAGAATAGATATAGATATAGATATAGATATAGATATATAAAACTTTAAAATAAATATTTTTTTAAACATCTGTCATTTTTGGGGTGTAAGGGGTGTCGAATAACATCATAAGACTTGAGACACCCAAGCCAACCTCGCCTGCACTTGGTGCACCCTGCTGAATAACGAAGGAGGCAATGGCGCAAGCGGGGTGGTAGGGTTTTACAGCCCGACTGGGTCGCAACCACCATGTATATGGCGAAAAAGCCTGTAATAGTAATTCGCCTCTACGGGTCGCGTTTCGAGATCAGCCTGTGCATATCCAGCTTATTACAGGCCGGCATGATAGTGGCGACCGGCGATGGACAGTGTTCAATCGGTGGTCGCTATTTTTATTGGATTGTACTGTGCTTACCATCAGGCATAGTGCAGTCACTTTGCCGTGCTACAATAAAAAAAAATCCAAGAGTTACCTCGGTGTGCGTTAGGATTTTACGAAGATTATCTTGTGGAAATAATGAAACAAAAGGAGACGAAGTAGCAGGCCTACTAGTTTGAGATAAAATCATGAACATATTTATATATTGAAATGTAATAATAACAGCGCTAAATAGTACGTTGCCCTGTATACCCCCCGAGTTCAAGTTTACCCTTTATCGTGCGTTATCTCAGACAGCAAAAATAGCGTAATTCATATGAGTTGTACATTTATTTATAGTATCTAAATTATCTTTTAATCATAACTATTTTTAACAACATATTCTAATGCCAACGTTTTCGTTTGTAGTTTTGAATGTTAAAATTCGTTATTGTTGAGTGTTCTTAAAATTTCGCCTTTTTTTGCTGTTCATAAGGGATCTTAAACAACATAAATGAAGACAATATCTAACAGTATCTAGTCTTTACTAATATTATAAAGAGGTAAAGTTTGTGAGTTTGTGACGTTGTAGGGGGTTATCTCAGGAATTACTGGTCCGATTTGAAAAAATCTTTCAGTGTTATATAGCCCGTTTATCGAGAAAGAATATGGGCTAAATATTACTACACTTAAGATCAATAGGAGTGGAGCACTAATAAATAATGTTTCAAAATCGGTTCAAAATTGTTCAAAATTAGCGTTAGCCTAAAGTAATCATTCCACGTGCACAAAGTCGCGAGCTATGACTAGTTGTAAATAAAGACCTTATCTCAAAATCAAAATATGCTAATGAGAAACTACACTATAAAACCAATTCGTGAAAAAAATATTTTAAATATATAAAAATGCTTTTATTTTATTTTATGTATAATATTCGTGCATACGACCGTAACATTTTTATACGCGAATGAACAATGTTCCGAAAAAAAAACATCCATATAAAATATTTGCGGGTAAACAATAATTGAAACAAAGGCTTCGGTGTAGATTTCGTTATACTGCTCGATGGGCCGTAAAATGAACAAGGGAATCTTGTCCACGCAACCCCGGACGCGTCAACATTCGATCAAGTTCCTATTATTAAAAATGTACGGTGTTATTACAAAAAAGTTAAATACGTATTGAATACTTGCTTTATAAAAGTTTGGGTACATAGGTATTAAATGCACTACGCTCGCCGAACTTTCGACAATTTGCTCTTTTATCTCTGTTTGGTTAGGATAGGTTAGACTTGCGAAAAAAGGATGACACGAGCTTGCCGCGCAGCAGTCAACGAGCCCAACGCGTTTAATACGTTAGAACACAAACTTTTTTAAAGCAAGTTGTCAATACCTATTTCACTATTTTGTAATAACACGAATAAAGTCGATACATACTTAAACTAATTACTTTAATACGACGTTGTATGTAATTATCGGTGCGAGTAACTCCATATGGTTTTTAATTTATTTGAATGAAGCGAAAACTTATTTAGGCATGTTGAGCGGTATTTTTGGTAGGAGGTTAATATATAATTTCGCGTCATGACATGATAGTAAGGGTGACTGGCCGCATTACGCTTATGCGGCTCACGTCAAACTAGTGACGCATAGCGGCCTGTGTACATCTAATATTGATATTTTGTATTGAGATTGTTCAGCCCGTCATTTGTTTGATTAATTGATAAACTGTACTAGCCTCTGCTCGCGACTTCGTCCACATGGTATATTTACTTTGGGAACTCGCAAAAACCCCGATTTTGAAACATTCTTCATTAGTGCTCCGCTCCTATTAGTCTCAACATGATGATAGCCTTCCTCGATAAATGAACTATATAACACTGAAAGAATTTTACAAATCGGACCAGTAGTTCTTGAGATTACCCCCTACAATGTCACAAACTCACAAACTTTACTTAATATTAGTATAGATTGCTTATAGTGCCAATAGATGTGAAAACCAAACCAATGTTAATAATTTCTTTTTTATTATTAGGGCAGAACAACGTCTGCCGGGTCCTCTTGTATATTATAATTTAATATATATATATAAGCCAAAGCAGTTACAGTTTCTCCGCGTGTATACACTGACTAGTCTCTGCCCGCGACTTCACTAGCGTGGAATAGATACACTAACACGCAGCAGTTCTCAAAAAGAAAAAACATCCCGATTTTGAAACATTGTTCATCTGTGCTCCGCTTCTATTGGCCTTAGCGTGATGATACATAGCCTATAACTATTCTCGATAAATGAGCTATATAACACTGAAAGAATTATTCCAATCAGACCAGTAGTTCCTGACGTCACAACATCACAACGTCACAAACTTTACCTTTTTATAATATTAGTATAGATATACGCACTTTTTTTCTAAATTAATATCTCACTTACAATAATACATATTATTCCAAATTTTCATGCGCCCTGTGCTTTCCATTATTTTTAATTCATTGTTAGTTTTTTCATTTTTAACTTATCGAAGCCTTATGTAACAAGATGTATATATGTATAACCCACCACAGATTCACACTGGTGCAGTGTACTTAATTATGTGTCATAACCAACCAAGCAGTTTCGACACATATAATATCCGATCCAATTTTTTGCACTCCCTAAGTCTTGCAACAGAAATAACTTATTTTTAAACGATTTTCAAATTCGTTGCGTAGTTTAGAAAAACGAAACGAACATAAACACACGAATAGTGAGTTTGTTTATTTATTAATGATATTGCTTTATTATTTCCTACATAAATGTGTTTTAGCCAAGTGTTTTTTCGATGAATTCTAAATACATAAACAGTATAAAATTATAATAATGCGTATGGAACTATTTATGTTAACGTTCGTTTTAAAACTGCCGTATTTAAAATATTATGTCCGAGATAAAACGATCTCTATAGATCGCAACGGTATCCTTCCATTTTATTTAATGTTTTGATGTTGTTAGATAATGTCGGTCATAAAAGATACATAAATTCTCTATACATAAATTTTATAATAATTACATCAAATCCTTAATTATTATGAATTAAAGATAATATTTCTATATATTTTATTTGGTAGTGGTAGAGCCAAGCTGAAACTATTATTGTTTTCAGCACGAATGGGTCGGCTCGTCCGGGGAAGCACCACCCCCTCACAGAAATCCGACGTGAAGTAACAGTGCTTGCATTGTTGCGTTTCGTTCGGTCAGTGAGAGAGCCGGAGACCCACTTACCCTCTCCTTCTCCTTCCTCCTTCCCTTCCTGCCCCTTCCCTACCCTCCTCCCAAATACAGGTTGACAACGCACTTGCGACTCCCCTGGTGTTGCAAGTATCTATGGACGGTGGTGATCACTTAACATCAGGTGACCCATCGGTTCGTTTTCCCCTATGATATAAAAAAAAAATGTAAATGGGCCTTAATATATGAGTAATTTTTATCTAAACTTATTGAATACAATTATTATATTACTGTAGGTGGTAGAGGTACGCTGAAGTTACTGTTGGTTTCAGCATGAATGGGTCGGCTCATCCGGGGTAGTACCACCCTCTCACAGAAAACCGACGTCAAGTAACAATGCTTCCACTTTTGCATTTCGTTTGTTCAGTAAAAGCGCCGTAGGCCGAACTCCCCTCTCATCTCCTCTCCCCCTCCCCCTTCCCGCGTTTTCCGGCAAAACACAGGCTGGTAACGCACTTGCGACACCCCTGGTGTTGCTAGTGTCTATGGACGGCGGTGATCATTTAACATCGAGTAACCCGCCTTTTCCTTTGCCTCCTAATATGATATATAGTATATAAAACAAAATTGGCATATTACATTTGTTTTTTAAATTGTATATACTACGTTTTTTAATATGCACAAGAATTAATCATCCATTTCATATTGGTGCTATTAAGTTATCATTTCGAATATTCGTATTATATCTTCCGTTTAAATGTGATGAACAGAAATAAATACTATTTCGATTTGGCTTACTACTTAATTCTCCAAAGACAATATAATTACATATACCTACATGATAGATTAATTTTCTTGTATTTAATAATACTAGTGGGCGCCCAGTGGTCGACATTCGACCATAGTTATTTGATATTTTAAGGTTTGAACTTTATTAGGGTTCTTTTGTCAAAGGGTATACTTCTATAATCAAAGGTTTTCATCATAGCTACTCAGTTATTTGTCACGATCTTTAATTATATAAACATCTAAAAAATCTATGTATAAATGAAAACTGAAATTAATTATTAATTTGGAACAAAATTCACGTGGTAAAGCTCTCAAATTTAAGCAAACATAACTTTACGAAAATAAAGCAATTTATCGCAACCTATGACACAATTTTCAATTAATTTTACACGACACCATGGGTGGGTGGTATTTCTGAGTGATATTGAATTAAATGTAGTCTGTTCATTATGAGAAATAGTGATATGCCCAGTATCATCGTTTGGAAAAGTAATGGATCCACAATACAATCAAATGGTGAATCCAAGACAAAGATGTTTTTAATACTACCATTAGCTTTTGAAAATAAATTCTTTTTGTTGCTACATGAGGTTGAATTGCAACATTGTAACCATGGAGGTCTAAGTCATGGATTACTTTTATGAACAAAATTCTTTTTTGATTATACAAAGTATTATTTGGCTCATTTTTTTATTAAATCATCATTTCAAGTGAGTTCACTATAAAAAATAATAAACGTTACAATAATAGTTATATGTTATAATATCATTGTTGCATGTAGGATGAAAAATGGTAATTGGAACGTAAGAGTTAAAAAATACATACAGTCGAGCATAGCAACCTTCTTCCTCCTACCTTTTTTGACTTTCGTAATTCTTGACGGCTATGTCTATTTATTTGTATCTATTTATTTATATGTGTGTATATGTTCTGTAAAAATCGAGTAGTAGCGTGAGTAGTGCATATTTTAATTAATTTAATGTACTTCTAATGCATTTGATATAAAATAAACAGCTTTCTGCACTTCTCCGCCATAAACTTTAACTATGCCAAATTTCAAGTTCAACCACTGACGGGAAATAGGTTAAAAAGGGGTACAATTTTTTTACTTGACGTATTAATATATAGATCTCTTGAACCAAATACTTCTAAATCTATATTGAATTAAATTATTACGTTAAAAGGATGGTACTGTTACCTCTACATTACGTTGTTTTGTTCTTTCGAAGGTAAACTTTAACGTACATTAAACTAATAGATAAATATGTCATGGTTTATCAATTAACCAACAAAATTAATGACTTTAGCCAATTTAAAATAGGTAGTTACACGGCAATTATGTATGTAGGTTACTGAATTACGATAAAAATATTACACGCCTTGAGATCCACTTATCTGCTTCTCTGAAGACTCAATTTACTTTATAATTCGTTTTTAATAACATAAATTGCTCGTGAGTGCTAGATGTTAAGCATTCTACCACATGTCAGACTGGCCTTTTATTTAAATTTACTAGTTTTTGCTTGCGGCTTTGTGCACGTTAATATAGTTTTGACCTATCCGTCGAGAAGAATTCTATTTTTTAATGAACGATACCATATGTCCTTCTTTGTATCCCTGACGAAGTGTATGCAAAATATCATGTGATCGGTTGATTAATTCAAACGTAAAAGTGATACAAATAAACGGTTTAGGGAGTCGTTTATTTAAGCGAAACTGTTCATGCACCATTAGCAAGAACTAACGTAGGCCAACATTGCCCTTTTATGTATCGCATGCTTTCTATTTGTAATAGATTACGTTTGAAATTCGATATATTTTTTTGTATTTCTTTGGCCTCAGAAAAAAAAATTTATTTGCTTTAATAATATGACTTTCTCTTCTTATTTTATACATGTCGTGTTTACATATAGCAATGGTTCGTGTCCATTTTTGTTCGTTGAACTCAGTTTTGGGGACGTTAAATAAATAAAATCATATTCGTATTTATTAGTACCTATGGTTAAAGATGAAATCATAGAAATACTACCATCCACTCTCTCCCCTTTCCCTTTCCCACCACTCTTCCCCATACACAGGATGGGAACTCACTTACTACTCCCCTGGTGTTCCTAATGTCTACAGACGGTAGTGATCACTTAACAACAGGTGACCCACCTGTTAGTTTACCTCCTTGGAAATAAAACAAAGATAGTCAGGCGGACTTAGATAAAGCATTTCCACTGTGGGATGGTTACAACAAACTTAAACCAAAAAAATGAACAACGAGGAGACTCGCAAGGCATTATAATTTCCATGACCACTGCTGATGCAGATCTCTCAACGGCCATCATTATTTTTAGATCGTACTGTGCTTACAATCTGGCACAGTTCCTTCAGGATATCATGTAAATACAATAAAAAAATGACAGTATATGAGTAGTGACTGGGAACGAAACATCACGAGGAAATCTAAATGTTTGAGTAAACTTCTCGCAATATTCCTATCGAGAAGCAAACTTATATCGTTTACGTACAAATCGACGCAAGTCAACTCGTTACTCTTTATGTGAACTTAACTGCTGAACAAACTTCATGCTCTTTTAAACCCACCTATGTATCTGCCGAAATTTTCTAGTTCCTAAGTTAACTACTACCTACTTAAGATCCTATCATAAGATCGTTCCAGCCAACTTCGTTCGTAAATAAAGTGGCGAAGAATTCGATTTCTTCTGAAAGCTCATTTTTCGAAATTTACCCTATGTTATCTTAACTTCTAATCCATGATTCATATCTGTAGAAACTATTTATATTCTTAAATAATGACGGTCACAATTTTAACGCAATTCTAAATACAATATTTAAACTCTTCGAAACACACAACAGTCTTTTCGAAAATAATTTCGTGGAGAGTCTTCTTAGAGAAGATGAGTGTATTTTTTTATAGTGAAAACATAGACTATAATTAACTTTACATTAATGTAGTCTTCCTAGGGATAGTATTCTTGTGACCGCAGAAAAATGTAGTACTATCTGAAGTAATATTTGTTTTGAGTGAAAGGACAGGAAACGGTCAGACCGTCCATTTAAGTGTAAAGTCACATACGGACGATTTCAAAACCAAGACTGTCGTGTTTCCAAACTGGAAGAGTGTATTCAGTCCCGTTATGAAGAGCCCCACGCCATAGCACTGGGGAAAGCTGTGCCGGGTATTCCATTACGCAATGCTACCGTAAGCGTGACGAAGGTTTTAGAGAATCTTGAGGATATTACCATTTTACCGAGTCTTAAGATATTTAGATAAACAGCCAATCAGTGAGGGTAGGTAAGAGTTTGGAACCTCGATAAGGTCACGGTTTCAAAAAGTTACTCAAAATGCACTCCATGGTACATTCAGTAAAGCACGCATGAAATCCAATATCTCCGGGAAGTTCTAAAGATTCTAAACTGTATATTAATTCACGATTCCAGCGGTGTTCAAACCTTCATTCACATATAAACACAACGCTACGTAATACTTCCTTAAAACTTCCCATAAAAATGACGTACTCTTCCGTATATATGTCGATAAATTTGATAAGAAGCGCTATTTATCACGTTCCTATGTATAATAGGAACGCAAGGTGGAAGCAGTGGGTGCCATCACCGTATAATAGGTACGGATGTGAATCGTCGCTTCTGATTCTGCAAAATGATTTATACAAAGCGAATAATGTGCACTGATAATAAACTTTAACAAAAAAAAAGACTTCGTATTTTATTATAATTTTTTCCTGTTCAGATTATTATTCGTTGACGATTTGTATGGTGGTTTTCGGATCGAATACCTTTGAGTAAATTGATAACAACTTATAGAATTGTAAACATAGCATGAATAGTATCTGTCTAGAGATAAGGTTGTTTCTTTAATCGATGCCGAGATAGTCATCCACAAAACTATCATTGCGAAAGCTAATAGGGATAAATACTGGCTTAAAAAAAAGCAACACAATTTGTCGATTCATAAGTTTCTCACTTCAATACAAAATATTTGTTTATGTGAATACTAAAAGTACATCAAGGGAGAGTGAAAGAGGAGAAAACAATATGTACTAACTCTAATTAGATGAAATAAAGGTTAGAAAATGATGATGACAACTTATGATGCACAAAAGTTTTGTACCTATATGCTTTTAATCTTATGCAGATTAAGAGGTTTTTCTAAATGCTTATTAGCTAAATTAACCTCAAAAATAAAAGTAAACGTTAGTTGTCAAGTAAAAGGTTGTTTATCGGACACAACGTCTTATTTTACGATTACCTATCGGATTGTATGCAAAATAATCTTTCAGTATAAAACCTATTCAATTATTAATCATAAACTCTCAGGATCATAAAATATTTGGCGTATAATTCCTATTAATGTGACCAGAAAGTAATAACTAGCTAATATCTCTATTAACCATTTTATGGGGTGTTTATGATTATTTTGACGTCCACTTTGGTATATTTTGAGTTTGTTGTAAGATTTTCTATTCAAAACCGTTTTGTTTTTGGGTTTCTGACACTCAAAAGATTGAGAATCGATGTACTTAGTTTTGGAGCTGTAATAGGTCATCTTTTTGTTGTTTCTTAGAGTAAAAATTTGAATACGAAAAGTGAATTAACTTTATAAAATGACATTTCTAAATTATAAAAATAATTACTAACTTCCGTAACATTTTCATATGAAAAACGAATGCGTATTCGCGATCACATGTTAGTTCGGTGGAAAGTGTTTATCTAGGTTGAAATTTCTTTGTAATAGAGACTTACTCATTATTTACTATATTATTATTCTATTTAAAGACTACAATTAGGTTCGTAACAAATTTGATAACTATTTATTCTTTGAAGGCATCTGCACAAAATTATGTTTTTAAAAATGAACTTTTTATGTATTTACTATTTACGCTCTTGCTTTCGCTCACTGGAACTACAAAATAATTATTGAAATACCCTTTTTTGTAATAAAAATTTTTAAAATGCTTTTTTTTAGGTTAGTTTATTTTATATCTCAATATTAATTGTAAGACCTTTTTGTAAATAATGTTCATTACGTAACCGATTATATTAAATTGGAGAATAATTTTATTAGTATTCAATTAGTGTTTGTCGTCTTTAATTTACTTTGTCACGGTTATTTGTAAAAAAAAGTTTTATTGTATTTTAAATATTAAAGTAAGATTTATGGTAGTACTGATTTTTTAAATAGTTTTTGTACTGCTATTGCACTATAGTGGTTGATATTTTATGATTATCTAAATATTGCAATAACCCATACTGGTAGTCATTTTTATAGACTTTATTTAAACCTTGTTTCCTATATTACGTAATTTAACAAAATATACTTGTAGTGGTAGAGCCAAGCTGAAGCTATTATTGTTTTCAGTACGAATGGGTCGGCTCGTCCGGGGAAACACCACCCTCTCACAGAAAACCGATGTGAAGTAACAGTGCTTGCATTGTTGCGTTTCGTTCGGTCAGTGAGAGAGCCGGAGACCCACGTACCCTTCCCCTTCCTCCTTCCCTTCCTGTCCCCCCCGCCCTCCTCCCAAACACAGGCCGTCAACGCACTTGTGATTCCCCTGGTTGTTGCAAGTGTCTATGGACGGTGGTGATCACCTAACATCAGGTGACCCAACTATTCGTTTGCCTCCTATGATATAAAAAAAAAAATTCTCACAAGACTTATCTGAAAATATATAACTATTATTTAAAATACAGTTTGAAACGGTTTAAAGTAAATTGGTTTAGTGCTTCTCGAGTTATAGAAAAACATATAGACAGAGAAGTGTTGCCTTTTAAATATAATAGTAAAATAATCAAATATTAAAAAAAAAATCAAGGCGCCAACGTAACTAAAATAAAACTTTATTTGAGGCCAAAATTAATTTACATTTATCATAGAAGTCGTGGCATAATTATGCCGATAAAAATATAACGATTTTTAGTATTAGTATTTTTAGTAGTTATTGCGTAAAAATATAACATTTACATAATATCACGGAATCAATAATAATAAAAAAAATCAAAATATATTATTGTTTTGTTTTAACCACATATTTTTTTAAACAAAACAACTCCTAAAATATTATATCGGAATATGCCATATTTAACATTACTTTATACATTTACTAATTCTAAATCTTAACTGAGCATGAGTTTAGAAAGTTTGAATAAAACTTCAGAGCAAGAACGGATCGAAAAATCCCAGCAATAAATTTAACTGTATAATTAGTTTTATAAATCTTATTCCACATTAAAATTAATAAGCGTAAATCTTTAGGATTAACTTAATGAATCAAACTCATCGTAAATGTATAAATCGAGCAATACAAACTTATAAAACGATGTCTATTTTAACTTAATTATTCTGCGTAAACTTAATATTAAATACTTACTTCAGCTCCTTCAAAACTAAACTCAACTGAACAACTTAAAAAGTCCGTCGTCAGTTTCCCGAAAATTTAACGCACGAAAACTTTTTCGAAACTAAACTACATCGTGACACAACAAAAACTAAATAGATCGAGTAATTTTAAGTTATATCGCTATCGAACATTTTCGTTTCTTTTTTTTTTTGGTTTTGCGTGTATTATTATTTATTTTCCCAAGTTTCCGAATGCGGGCTCTGAAGAGATTAGAGCGGAGTTCGGCGCGTTCGCTCTCAGCCGCAGTTAGTCGACAAGTGAAATGGACAAGGAATATTCCCGCTACGGGACTACGGCTCGTATATACAACGGTGTTCCATCTACTTTTTCACATCACGCCGATTCTTGTTGCTCAATTAAGGACAACAACATAAATTGTACACTGACCGTTTTAAATTCCTTTAACGGTTATCTAAGGAGTTTCGTTCATTCTTAACTATACTAGATTGAGAGGACTAACTTTACACAATGTGTAGATATGATCAAGTATGTCCTAATGAGCTCAGAAGAACAGAAAGAAGAATAAAATCATCAAAACTCTCAAGATTTATCCATTAATCAGAATCAAATATAAAAAAAATCTTATATAGCTTTTGGACCTAACATATGAAGAAGCCCAAGAATTTTAAATAAATAGTTTACTTGAGATTGTTACTAAAAAAATATAATATTATCTCAACACTAAACATATGCACTCGCTCACATTTGCTCAACAAAATTCGGTCATTTGGTTTTATATTATTTTCCATTATTTTATATTACGTCTATAGATACTTTCATTGTGTAAATTCTTTAAATTAAATAGTTTATTTACAGCAATATAGTTACGAACCACAGCCGTCACTAGCTTTCATGTAATTATAGTTATCGCTTAAAAATAATATAGTATTCGTTTCAAAATAAAAGTTCAAAATAAACCTACATGGTAAAAACTTCTACATTTCAAAAGCGTAAATCTGAGATCATAAATTTAAACGCTGTTTAATCGAACGTTAATGTTGTATTGTTTTCTTCATGAAAAAGGTTTTTCTATTATCTATTTCTATTATCTTTTTCAACTTCTGCACCGTTCAACGGATCGTCGTGGAAATTGATACTTGTATATATCTGAACACCCCGAATGTGTGTAAAATATCTATGATAATTTATCTCAAGTTATTTACATATTTATGACAACTAATGATAACAAATGCGTGTGGGGTCGTTAAAATGACTGATAAGTAAATTATGTAATATCATAAAGCTGAAGAATTTGTTTGCTTGAATGCGCTAATCTCAGGAACTACTGGTCCGATTTGATTTGAAAATTATTTCAATGCTAGATAGCTCATTTATCGAGGAAGCTGAAGAAGTACATATCATCACGCTAAGACCATTAGGAGCGGAGCACAAATGAAAAATGTTTCAAAATCATGTTTTTAGCATTAGCCCAAAGTATTCCACGTAGATGAAATCGTGGACAGATGCTAGTATATTAAATAATTTATACTTAGTCTTGACTAGACGAGACTTTTCTGTAGTTTATTTTATGTATGGAATAATTAGAGTTATCTATACTAATATTATATTTTGTGAGTTTGTGAGTTTGTGTCGTTGTGATGTTGTGACGTTGTAGGGGATAATCTCAGGAACTACTGGTCCGATTTGAATAATTATTTCAGTGTTATATAGCTCATTCATCGAGGATAGTTACAGGCTATATATCATCACGCTAAAACCAATAGGAGCTGAGCACAGATGAAAAATGTTTCAAAATCGGGATATTTTTTCCTTTTGAGAACTGCTGCGTGTTAGTGTTAGTGTATCTATTCCACGCGAACGAAGTCGCGGGCAAAGGCTAGTAGTAGATTATTTGTAAAATAGATCAAAATGCTTGCAGAATAACTAATAGTATGAAATGGCCTTACTAATTCAATAAATACTATTTAGTTCTGTCGCTCTTTGACCACTACCGCTCGTTAGTATAGTCGACTTGCGTTGTGGTCATAGATCTAACTTCTAATATAACCTAACGTATTTAACAAAACGAAATATATCTTGAGTCTAGTTATATGAAAATTTAAATAATTATTTAGTTATTATTGTGTCAGTAATTGTGTCGTTCCATTTTAAAATGAGCCATGTTCTGTTTTAGCCATTGATAAGTTTTTAGGATTTTTTATGTTTTTTCTAAAGTCATAAAAAAGAAGATCTATTGAACGGCATAACATGGACTTCGTTCAAGAAGAATTAAAACGATCGTAAAGAAATTGAAAAATCTAGAATTAAAGTTGGACTTGGCTCATTTTAAAATGTATTCAATTATTTATTTTACATGGCGCTCTTACTGAGGTAATGTATACATTGCCTGCGAACATACACAACAAACTGTAGAAACTTTAATAACAAAAATATAATTGGTATGGTGACGTAGAATGTTTACCTTTGTATATCTTCGTCATGTAAGAAAGAAGTGTTATGCTGTAGAAAATGCTCGTTCTGCACGTTTTTTCGGTCCAGTGATTCTTTTAACTCAATTTTTATCCGATTGAAATATGTGGTATATTTTATGATTCATAAAAACATTACCGATAATTTCTTCCATTTTTTTTAAATCGATTGTGACGAAATACGATTTCTTTTTTGCAAATATGATTATCTACAACTTGCCTTGAAGATTAATGTATTCTAACAATTTTGGAATAACATATAATTCGTTATAATTATGATTGTTGCAGTATTTATTGTTAGCTCAGTATTTTAGTAAACACTAGTTTTTGACCGGAGATTCACTCACGGCAATATAGATTTAAGAAATGGAATTCCTTTCTCGTTAGCAGATCTTCACAAACATCAATTAAGCTGAATATACACAGACAGACAAAAAAGATGTTTACGTCATATTCTCAATCAGTAGTTTTTATAAACTAATATCTATCACATAATTTCTACAAACCACCTCAAATGTACAAACAAAAGTACATATTTATTAAAATACATAAATATTAGATTCTTAAATAAGTTGTACGAACCAAAATTAATCATAACTGTGACAAGAATATATGAATTCATAGAGAACCTAAGCCAACAATATAATATTGAAATAATTTGATTTATTAACTCTAATTTATATTAAAAATTAAACCTAACAAAATTAGTACGGTCGTTAAATCTTTGATTAAGTATTCAAGTGATTTAATTTGAAGTTTATAGAATATTTGAAGTACTTATTTATTTACAATTCCGTAATCTTGTTTAAGTCTATACTTGTAATCTATTTCTCTAGTACTGTTTGTTAATATAAATTGTTTAAACGCTTTTGACAAACTTTCTGTTATATCTCTAGAATTAATTACGACATCTTGTAATTAGACAGGGAGTTTTTATCTTAGTATCTACTTTAGTAGTTTAAATTGAGACAGTTATAATTTAGAATCACCCTTGATATTTGACCTTTGCTGTAAAATTTGTAAATGTAAACTTATCACAGAGAAAGCATTGCTAACGCAACTATTATATAAACTCATTTATTTATTATAGGACAGCTAGAGACCAATACAATAAACATCAATCGACACTATATATGAACGATATATAGACACATTGGCCATTACAAGCTGCCACAGCATGCGGTATGTCATAGGCTAAGTTAATCAAAATACTATAAAAATAGATATAATATAAACTAAAATAATAATAAATAACTAACACAAAAGAAATATCGCTTAGTGAAAATACTCAGTATAAACACTGCCTTATTGTATCATCTGTGCCGCGCGCTCAACCTCCACCCACTATAAGAATTAAGCGCAAAGTTTGGGACTACTTGTCAGCAGATTGGGACGGGATGCGGTATTATTTCGCTTCAATTCCATGGCAGTGACGCTGTTTCGATGGGAAAGATCCTTCAGCAATTGCCAATACGATTGGAATGGCAATGGAGTATTATATTCCTTCCTCCGAGATCGTTGGTAATCTCAGGGGGCGCCTTTGGTACAATCGCGAATGTGGTGATGCTGTCAGTAAGAAGCAAGCCACGTATCGTGATTGGATAAATCCTATATGGGCACGAACTAAAAAGTTCGTTACGCCTTATTTCTGCCGTACCGTGAAGCTGTGGAATAATCTCCCGGTCAGTATGTTTCCTCCTTCCTATCACATGGGGTCCTTCAAGCGCAACGTGGAGAGACACTTACACAGGCCGCTATGACAACAGCGTCCGCCGAGGGATGGCGTGTCTCTCGGTGGTCACCATTATTTTTGGATTGTACTATGCTCACCATCAGGCACATTGCAGTCAATTTGCTGTGCTACAATAAAAAAAATGGTTTTTTCTTGAAGGTACATAACATACAACAAATCGAATCGAATACACCACCACTTAGTTATCATCGTTTAATAATTACAATGACATGCCTAGTTGAATTCTCAAAGACGAATGATGAAGGAAGACACTTGCCAAATCAGTGCATGTTTTCTAGGTGATAGAGCCACGCTGAAGATAATATTGGTTTCGACATGAATGGTTCGCCCGGGGTAGTACCACCCTCTCACAGAAAACCGACGTGAAGTAACAGTGCTTGCATTATTGCTTTTCGTTGGGTAAGTGAGAGCGCCGGAGGACTACCTCCCTTCCCCTTTCGCTCTCCCCCTTTTCCACAATTCCCTTCCAAAGATAAGCTGGCAACGCTCTTGCGGCTTCCCTGGTGTTGCTTGTGTCTATGGACTGAGGTGATCAGTTAACATCAGGTAACCCGGCCTTCCGTTTGCATCCTATTATATAAAATAAAGATAACAGAAATATATGGCCTTCACACTTGCGAACGGAATAAATTTCAGAAAATTTATGTTCTAAAAATAATCTACACTCTATACTAATATTATAAAGAGATAAAGTTTGTGAGTTTATGACGTTGTGACGTTGTAGGGGGTAATCTCAGGAACTATTGGTCCGATTTGAAAAATTATTTTACTGTTATATAGCTCATTTATCGAGAATAGTTATAGGCTATATATTATCACGCTAAAACCAATAGGAGCGGAGCACCAATGAAGAATGTTTCAAAATCGGGGTTTTTTCCTCTTGAGAGCTTCCGCTGCGTGTTAGAAATAAAGAATATCTTTATTCCACGCGAACGAAGTCGCAGGTAGAGACAAGTTGTAAAATAAAGTAAACTATGAATTATAGCAGACGAGCAATAGGCAAGTTTGTGGCTTTATTAAAAAATCTCTCACTAATTATTCTTTGTTAATGTTTGCTAATTTGACGGCTTTGAATATCATTTTCTTTCCTACTATATAGTCATAAGTTCATTCAAGTTCAATAGTCTTTACAATATCAATATTCCTGTTTATTACTACAAATTCTAGAATATTATTACCAGTCTAGTGGGCAATTATGCATGCATCTTTACGAAACAATTTCATTTAAAAAATCATTCTGTAAAAGATATTGTATTTTTAAATTTTTAAATTAAATAATAATTGATAAAGTAATTCACTTTGATTTTTTTTTTAAAACAGAAAATGTAATTAGCTTAAGGTCAACAAATTCAGAACAAAGTACTAATGCTTCGCTATAGCCAAATACTCTATTGAAGCCCGGTTTTTGAGGTACATTAACTGTAGTTTATCTGTTCAATAGCGTTATCGGTTCGATAACTTGTCAAAATGCGTTTCTGAATACACAATCATGTGATAAATATCAGTAAATTTCAATGGGCCATTTGACAGTTTATCTTATGGATAATTTTGTTGAGTCAATAACTATTGGTAGTTTAACCAAGTATCTCAGAAAATCGGCATGAATTTGCGGCATATTACCTCAGTGACATAAGCAACAGTTCGGCTTTTCTCGCTAATGCTCCGTTCTAGTCAGGCTGGCAAACAAACATTCGGTCTCTCCCGCACGCCACCATGTCTGACAGTTTAACCTTACAGTGTACTTTGTTTTCCCTTAGCATACTTTTTTACCAAGTTTGTATGATAATTTTACCTCTCTTAATGATCTAAGCCTCATGTTAGTTACTAATTTATCTTAATAAATAGTCAACAGAGTGAATAGTTCCTTTAAATATACTGAATTCAAAGAAACAAAAGAACTGTCTCTTGTTTTTTGCATTATATTCCCCATAATGCATGATTTAAAATTTTCAAAAATGTGGCATAATTAGTAGTTACAAGGAACCCATTACTACACTAGGCTTAAAATATAAGGATGGATAGAATTTTAAAATAAAGTATATATCGAAGGATACATATTTTTTTTAAACTCGATTTAAATTTTGATATTCGAACATCTTTATAGGAAAATTTAAATAGTTTTGATTAAATTTTTTCTATAAAGGCCATGCAAAAGAAAAAAAAAAACAAATTGAGATCATTTTTAAGATGTTTATATCTAAAACATAGCATTAATTTAATTACACATATGTTATATAAATCATATTTATGTTAGATTAGATTTTAAAAAAAATCATAAGTGCTATTTGAGGGATACTAGAAAAAATTACAAAATTGAGACAAAAAAATCTAACCGCTCGACTTGGCGAGGAAGGGTCCTATGGATTTCCACATAAAAATACAAAATTATTTTTATAGAAACAGCTAAGAGAATTTAAACTATTGTTTTCCCTAACTGGCAATACGATAAATCTTAGAAGTAACTTCGAAACTGGTCTACTGAAGTTCAGTTCCATCATAAATCAGTATAATTATCATGAATACTTTGAAGGTTCGCGGCGCCGTATATAGGCATTGAGTTAGTCTCACATTATAGGGAATGAAAAGTTATTACATAAAATGGCAATTTCATTAACATAACGTAATTTCTGACCGAGTATTATTAATAAGAACATGCTATATTTTTCAACCAATTTTGTACCCGATTAGGCCTCCCACGGCAGCGGCTCAAGCCTAGGTTCAATCCCTCGGTAGGGAGCCCTTGAGTGCGTTGCTTGCGAGATACGGTGACATACAAATATACATCACCGCTACAACACTACACGATCACCCCCACACACGTGCACGCCTACACGCTGACACATGAAAGTGGAAGGGTTTACTTTTTTTCCCTTATCCGAACTGAAAAACTTTCAATTTTCCGATAATAAATATATGGAGGAGTTGTTGAGGCGTGTATGCTTGGTACACATATACGTTTCAACAACTCATACATATATGAATAGTTAGCTAGGTTAGCTAAGATAGGTCGCGATTTTGCATGCAACAGGCAACAGCCAAGCCGAGGTGTGCCGTGCACCCTTGAGCTGGTTGCCAAAATAAAATCGGCTGAGTGCCTTAAGCGCTCGCCTTAGTGGTCCGGTGAAGCTGTTAAGACCTTGCTGGGTCAATAGCGTAGTCTATCGAAAAAAAAAATCAACCAATTTTGTCATAACCGTTTTTGTTATCTCCTCCAAGCCTGCCGTAAGGAACTTCATTCCAATAATAAATTTCAAACCAATTATTTTTTTCCACAGCAAAGAACAAATTACATTTTATTAAAAATTATTGACTACCATATACAACGATAAACGTAAACGTATGACTTGGGATTGACGCCATCTTAAATATATGCGTCGTCGACCATCAGGCTATACGAAACCAAAATACCTTGGGTCCTCGGTATCTCGGTGTCACTTTAAATAAACACTTAAATTTCGATTCACACACAGAAAGAGTGCGAAACAAAGCCGTATGGTCTTGGGACGTTTCTATCATTTGCTTTGTCATAAGAGAAAAATGTCCCCCAGACATAAACTCACTTTATATAAAACTTGCATCAGTCCGATTATGACGTACAGTTGTTCGGTCTTTGCACATGTGCAAAATCGTATCCAAAAGTTGCAGGTTCTCCAGAACCGAGCCCTACGTAAAATCACCGGTGCCCCATGGTACGTCCGGAATAAGGATCTCCACAGGACCTGGAGATGCCTTCTGTCTGGGCGTATATAAAGTCACTCACACGTAGTTATTTTGAAAAAGCCGCGAATCATCCCAACCCGTTAGTGGTATCCGCCACGAACGATGAACCCGTAGCCAACGCTGCGCAGTATAGAAGACGACCGCGACACAGTTTTACCGACCCTCCTGATTCAATCACGTCAGCGAACGATCAATACCAACAGGTGTCTTCAAACAGAGCGTGTCTCGCCCACGCCCGCATAACCGCAGATCACGCCGCCGGTGTCTGGGAGTAAATTTCGCTCCCGCACACCAAATTAGACTCTCCTCGGCAACGGCTCAAGCCTAGATCTGTTCCCTCGGCGTGGAGCCCTTGAGTACGCTGCTCACGCGATACAGTGACACACAAATATACATCACCGCTACAACACTACACGATCACCCCCACACACGTGCACGCCTACACGCTTACACATGAAAGTGGAAGGGTTTACTTTTTTCCCTTATCGAACTGAAAAACTCTCAACTTTCCGATAATAAATATATGGAAGAGTTGTTTCGGCGTGTATGCTTGGTACACATATACGGTTCAACAACTCATACATATATGAATAGTTAGCTAGGCTAGCTAAGATAGGTCGCGATTTTGCATGTAACAGGCAACAACCAAGCCGAGGTGTGCCGTGCACTCTTGAGCTGGTTGCCATAATAAAATCGGCTAAGTGCCTTAAGCGCTCGCCTTAGCAGTCCGGTGAAGCTGTTAAGACCTTGATGGGTCAATAGCGTAGTCAGTTCGAGAAAAAAAAAAAAGTGTCACCATATCGCGCAAGCAACGCACTCAAGGGATCTCTACCGAGAGATTGAACCTGATGTATAAAACTGGCTTGGTTTGAAGGTGATAGATACGGCGATGTTGTGAGTGGTACAGCGATTATCTATAAAAATATATTGGAAATATATTTCAAATACGTTTTCGAAACAGTTTATAACTCTTAGACAATAGTTTCAAGCAAGTGACATTTGAAGCTTTCGGCGCGATGTTTGACGCTTCGATACGGTGTTCATATATTTTTCTTTAATACAATGGAGTATAAAAAGGTTTTAATACAAGTTGAAGATAGTTATGATAAAGTAAGTGGTAGAGATGTTTATTCGGTTTTATGTAGGTTAGTTTTTATTTTAATTAATCCTGGTAGAGGACGCTACTAACGGGTACTAGGCTTATTTAAAAAAAAAAACATGTAATCTGGGTTTATGTTTGAGTGAATCCGTGGATAGTTTGGATTCACAATTGGAAACGGTAGTTGTGGCTGCAATCGGGTATCAGTTTTATTTGCAGGGTGGTAGGGCTTTACAGCCTGACTTGGTCACAACCACCATGTACATGGCGAAAAAATCCGTAATAGTGACTCGCTTCTGCGCGTCGCGTTTTGGGGATCAGCCTGTGCATATCCAGCTTTCTGTAGGCCGGCATGATAGTGGCGACCAGCGATGGATAGTGTGTCACTCGGTGGTCGCTATTGTTTTTGGGCGGTACTGTGCTTACCATCAGGCATAGCGCAGGCATTTTGCCGTGCTACGATAAAAAAAAAAAATTTTTCGCGTGATAACCAATTTGGTGCAAACGAAGTTGCACGGGTTAGCTAGTATATAATATTTAGACTATATTACATACACGACAGAAACTTTTAATGGAAAAAAATTTAATGGATGCACAGAGATGAGTCAATTCCAGACATCACTATCGTTCACATACTGATCCACTCCATAATAGCCTTTTGAGACCAAAACCCGCTTGACATGGCGCTTAAATTCACAATCAATCAAATCGGTAATATCCTTTGGAATTTTGTTATAGAACCGTACACTATTTCCCAAAAAACTATTACTCGCTTTACTAAGTCTAAAACATGTGATAACCAGTTTGTCACGGTTCCTAGTATTTAGACTATGCCAGCCTTTTACAAAATCCAGTTTATCAAGGTTCTTTCGGACATACATTAAATTATCAAGAATGTATTGGGATGGCAGAGTTAAGATACCGAATTCCTTGAACTTAGTCTTTAAGGATTCACGAGGTCCCATATTGCATATTGCTCTAACTGCTCATTTTTTGTAATAAAAATATGGTGTCTACCTCAGCTGCTGTCCTCCACAACAGAATGCTATAAAACATTATGCTATGGAAGTAGGCGAAGTAGACTAACCTAACAGTGGCAATATCGGTTAGCTGGCGAATTTTACGTACTGCAAATGCAGCAGAACTTAATTTGCTTGCCAACTGTTTAATTTGAGGACCCCATTGTAATTTTAAATCCAGTGTGATACCCAAGAATACAGTATTATCAACTAACTCTACAAAATTCCCCTCAATTCTGATGCTGCTATCAACTCGTGGAACATTAGGCAAAACAAATCTTATACATTTTGTTTTGCCTGTATTTAGCACTAAGTTATTTAATGCAAACCAATGAGAAATTTCATTTGGAGTAATATTTACATGCCTAACCTCTAAATCTGTCCTTTTCACTTTAAATATAATTGAAGTATCGTCTGCAAAAAGCACCATGTCAGCACAGTTATTGACCATTAGCGGCAGATCATTTATGTAAATGAAAACCAAGAACGGCCCTAGTATAGAGCCCTGAGGGACGCCAATTCGCACAAAGAATCCTGCAGAGGTTACCCCTTGTATGCTAACTTTCTGACAACGGTCTTTTAAATAAGAGACTAGAAGGTCGAGAGAAGTTCCACAAATACCATAATGTTTTAATTTTAGAATAAGTGTACTATGGTCAACGCAATCAAAGGCCTTAGAAAGATCGCAGAACACATCAACTGCATCATGCGAATCCTCCCAGGCACTCAATATATAGCTTATGAGCGTTGCCCCAGCGTCAGTAGTAGATTTCGATTTCGTAAAACAAAACTGTCGACCATCCAGAAACTTATGCACATTGAAATAGTCCACTAATTGGTTGAGCATAATATTTTCAAAAACTTTACTTAACGACGGAAGTACAGAAATAGGTCTATAATTCCTAAGACTACTTCTGCATCCTGATTTAAACAAAGGAACTACTTTGCTTATTTTCATTAAATTGGGGAAAGATCCTTTTGCTATACACTGGTTAAATATGTTAGCCAAATGTGGTGAAATAGTAACAATTAAAGACTGTACTACTGTTATCAATATACCCCATATGTCTTCGGTGTGTTTTAAATTTAATTGCTTGAAAGTCCTTATTATTTCACCTGCACTAATAGATAAGAATTTGAATTTTGAATCTATAGGTGCACTCATACTTTTTAAAAGAGCTGCGGCACCCTTACTGATGATGTTATATATATCCTTTGTTACTTGTAAAGGTATATTAGTGAAATAGTCTTGGAAAACAGATACCACATCTGTACTTTTTGAAATATGTACTCCGTCCACATTTAGATTAAGTGAATTATCATATATATCTTCCCACATACGGTAGCACTACTCTTTGTTCGTATTTTTTTAAACTTTATTATAGGCAATCAATCTTTCAGATTTTTACTGCCATTGTCGCGTAGTCAATAATATTACAAGCGTCATGCGATCACTTCAATATTGCGTCGTGTGAGTCAATATTGTAACAAGATGGTGGATCCCTTGTTAGAAACTTCCAGGGAGTTTTTATGGCATCTCAGAATGTCATGCTCCGTGGTATTATTTTCCATTAATTTCACTTATGCACAATAAACCGACTATATTACGGAAAACACCACCAAATTTACAAAATATAGAGTCAAATAACAGAAGATTATAAAATATAAAATCCACTACATGACAAACTAAAATCCGCCGAAAACTCTGTTTGTATTTAAGTAGTTATTATGTTGTTTTCATTTAATATAGTTAACATTTCAAGAAACTACGATTTTTATAAGGACTACGCGTTCATCTGTGTTTTCTTGTACTGAACAGTGAAGTAAACAATTATTTGTGTTTACAACTGTAGTCCGATGAAGCTGTTAAGACCTCGCTGGGTCAATAGCGTAGTCATTTCGAAAAAGTGTTTACAAGAAAACTTTGCGAGCAAATGATATTTTTGCTTATAATTTTATTTTCCCTTTTTTCACATGCAAACGAAGACGTACGAATCAATTAATTAACAAGGTTTTTTTAACAACTGTTTATTATTTATTTATTATATATAATTTTGAAATTATGGAATACATTTTTTCATTCTTTCAATACTTAGAGGTCTGAACTTCTTTGAAATTTAAATTGAAAACTCAATGTATGTATTTCATCGAATCGAAAATAAATACGTAGGCGATTCTAAGAATCGATTAAATAAGATATTCTTACTCAAAGAACACAAAGCGAACTTCATTTGATATAATTGCACATTGAGTTACCGTTGAATATATTTTTTGTAGAATTTGGTCTTTATTTTTTCATACAACTGACATAAATAATATTAGATTACATTACAGGCCACATGAATATCTGTAATAGAATTTAATTTTATGAAATATCTGAATAGAATACGGTTTTTATACGATTAAGAATGGGAACCAGGTTTTGGAACGAAATTCCTTACGGCAGGCTTGGAGAAGATAGGGATTTTGCTGCGCGACCGAACTGAAAAAAATGTGATAGTAAAACCGTAACAAAAAGTGCGTGGAATAAAACCGTTAAATGAGACGTGCACAGGCGCAACAGTCGTATACACAAGCGAGTAGTGTATAACACCTTTCTCTTTCTCCTTTTTTGTAAATATTTCTATTTCTATGTAATTTTATGTTGAGAGACATATTTTGATATTTTAATTGATAATTTGAATTACGATTACATAAAATAGAGCACGATTTTTTTTTGCAAATTATTTCGTTTCTACTTTAGCCGAAGGAACTTCGCTCGTACCTGGTGTTCCACGACACCACATTCTTTTTATTTATTCTTTTTTATCCCTACTTAAACACTACTTTGATTTATGAGAAAAAAATGATATTTGCCATTCATTTGTAAACTTGACCTCGGTAGTTATTATCTTCAAATTTTAAACCTATTGCGCAAAGGGAAATCTATATCTTTGGAAGGCTCTGTAGCCTATAAACATACTGTAAATTATTTATGGCATTAAAAACAAAACTTGTAAAAAAACAATTCTCGCAACTTAGTTCGTCTACTGTAAAAAGTTGTGAGATCCATGTAATACCAAGTCGGTTACTTTATTAGGTCCCTACTTATGGAGCCTTCTGTCTTAAGTTATCACGTAATTAGCTAACCTAACAACAAGTTATAATGACCACATCAATATTACAAATCTTTTATGTTTTAAATAAAATATGTTGACTTGGCCATCATATGAAAACACAATGTATCTTACAAGTAATACGTATTATATTTAACAAGATTGTTTAGTGTGATTCAGAAAATTCAGGCTTCTAGTTTTATCCACAACGAAGTTATTAAGTATTTATACCGTAGAAGATAGTTTAATCTGTTTGATTCATCTTAACATTCATACACTTACACACTATTTATTGCGCATCAACCATTCTTTAATACAAAGAAATATAACCATAACTAGCCTCTGCCCGCGACTTCTTTCGCGTGGAATAGTTATTTTGGGCTAACGCTAACACGCAGCGGAAGCTCTCAAGAAGAAAGAATAATTAACGACTTTTAAACATTCTTCATTCATTGGTGCTCCGTTCCTATTGGCCTTAGCGTGATAATATATAGCCAATAACCATGCTCGATAACTGAGCTATATAACATGGAAATAATTTTTCAAATCGGATCAGTAGTTCCTGAGTTTACCCCTACAACGTCACAAACTCACAGACTTAACCTCTTTATAATATAAGTATAGATTTAGGCATCACTGGTTATTACTGTTTGTATTATCTGCATACAATAGGCTTCAACTAGATACATTTTTTCGTCTCAAAATGACTACGCTATTGATCCAGGAAGATCTTAACAGCTTCACCGGACTACTAAACTAGATACATGAGCTGTTGCAAATTCTAAGCAAAGCAATTGAGGTCGTAAATAACCGCCTTGTTTTTTTATTTTGTTAATTGCCAAAACACGTGGACACGTTGTCTTTGAATGGTTGTTAAACCAACTTCGTGATAAAATGACTAGTAAAGAGAAACGTTAAATGCTGAGAAATTAGTTTGACGGATTTACACAATAGAAAAGGAAAGTAATATTGGAAACTCTTTGAAAAAATCTCCATAACGAAAAGTTAGATCCTTTCATTTCATGAGAGAGAATTTAGCCTGTTTAAATATTACATCTGTAAATAAAGATAGAAAGTTGCACTGAATTTTTTTCTATATCATAGGAGGCAAACAAACACGCGGGTCACCTGATGTTAAGTGATCACCGCCGTTCATAGGTACTATCACTGCCAGGGGAGTCGCAAGTGTGTTGCCAACCTGTGTTTGGGAGGAATGAGGAGGTGGTGGGGAGAGGAGGGAAAGGGGCTCTCCGGCGCTCTCATTGACGGAACGAAACGCAACAATGCAAGCACTGTTATTTCACGTCGGTTTTCTGTGTGTCGGGTGGTACCAGCCCCGGCGAGCATATTGTTATTATTTAATAATTCTACTATTGCCTCTACGTATTGCCCGGAGCATGATCAATATTAAAAACTAGCTCAAGCTCGTATATTAATATCCAGATATACCAACACCTGTGTCTACTATACCGACGTGACTGACAAGGGAATTAGTAGATTCATCCATCGGGCCGTGGACCGATATAACCTTACTTAATGTAGCAAACTTTTTTTTTCGAACTGACTTCGCTATTGACCCAGGAACATCTTGACAGCTTCACAGGACTACTAAGGCTAGCTCTTGCGGCACTCGGCCGATTTTATTTGGGCAACTAGTCTAAGGGTGCACGGCACACCTCGGCCTGGGCTGCTGCCTAAACTAACTATTCATACATATATGAGTTGTTGGAGCATATATGTCTACCAAGCATACATACCTCAACAACTCCTATATATATTTCGTATCGGATAATTGTCCAAACTATTTCAGTTCGATATGGGAAAGAAACAAAACCCTTCCACTTTCATATGTAAGCGTGTATGCGTGCACGTGCGTGGGGGTGATATGTGTACTGTTGTTGCAGTGATGTAACATTTTGTGTCACTGTATCGCGCGAGCAGCGCACTCAAGGGCTCCACGCCGAGGGAACGGACCTAGGCTTGGGCCGCTGCCAAGAGGGCCCTAATCTGGTAATGAAGTCAACGTATAATATTAAATAGTTACGTAGAATATCAATAGTTGCTCACATTTAAACGATTTCAAAGATGGCAGAGTCACGTTGAAGCTATTACTGATTTCAGCATGAATGGGTCGACTTGCCCGAATAAGTACCACCCCATCTATAGAAACACCGACGTGAAGTAACACTGCTTGCATTGTTGCGTTTTGTTCGGTCAGTCAAAGCGCCGGAGACCTAGTCTATTAACGGTGGTGATCATTCAACATCAGGAGAATCCTGTTCGTTTGCCTCCTATGATACTAAAAAAAAAAGATTAAAATAAAACTAATAAAATGAACGACAGCAGAAAATAGTAGTCCAAGAGTCTACAGAAAAAAGTATCTCGTATATTATAATCTAATTTAAAGAAATAATTCAAGATTATAACAGAGTTCAAAACAGTTAAACAATTTCAGTTGCACATGAATGGCCAGCAGTATCTACCTAGGTTACCTTTATATGAAATGTTATCTTTATCTAGCCTCGACTACAACTGAATTAACATTCACGAGGCAACCGTCGCCATTACGTACCGACGGATAAGCATTTTTATCTATACAATGTTGATTTTCACGGGTTCAACCACACATACGATAGGAACTTTCACTTAACTGATATGCATCATTTCAACTGAAAACATTATACACGTACTATTTGATTAGCCAAACATTTTTAAAGCATTTTATGACTTGTTAAGTATATCATAGGAGGTATAAAAAATCGTAGTGGGCAGGTTGACCGGGATATAGTCAATTTCATGTCCAAGGTTCGGATTTGTATATGCGAAAGAATTTTTCAGAATTTGCGTACAGTTACTAATTTAAATTGATAATATTGTCAGCTGAGGGTGCTAAGGAAAACATGGTGAGGAAACTCAAACCTGAGTAATGTTTTTTAGTACCATATCTGGATAATGTGGATTTCTTGGAGTCTTAAATCGATAGTACATCGAGGGGTAGTGTGGTGATTATTCCCTTACCTTCCTTTTTCCTTCCTCAGTAGTGACTCTCTTACACGCTGATATGGTGCTGATGAAAATAATGTTACATTAACTTTCCATGGGCATCTTATGACGAGGTATGGAAGTCATATAGGTAGAAAAATGTTGTTTGAAGGTTACAGAATATAAGAGTATAGGGAGAACAAAGAAGGTATGAATGGATCGTCTGAAGAATGATGTGCGTTTACTATGTGAATATTGAAATGACATCCGACAGAGTGGAAGTAGAAAGCACTTAACTAATCCAGAGTTTTTTTTAACTTTATTTTTGGCAATCAATCTTTTAGATTGTTACTGCCATTGTCGCGTAATCAATAATGTTACAAGCGTCGTGCAATCATTTCAATATTAAGCGTCCTGTAAATCAATATTCTAACAAGATGGTGGATCCCTTGTTAGAACCTTACAGGGAGATTTTGTGGCATCTCAGAATTTCATGCTTCGTGGTATTATTTTCCATTCACTTCACTTATGCACGATAAACTAACTATATTACGTAAAACACCACTAAATATACAGAATATAGAACCAAATAACAAAAGATTATGAATAAAACCCACTACATGACATACTAAAATCCCGCCAAAAACTCTAATCCAGAGTTTATTTATTTTATTCGTTAACGCTGTACTTCATTGAGTTATTATATAATTTATGATATTTACAAAAGGCGAAAGTAACGATATTTCATATGAAGCAATCAGTTTATAGTACAGAGCATGATATAAATTTAGACATACATACATACAATATTTCCCTCGTCTTGTATATTAGTTAAAAAGAAATTTTAAGATTTTCAAATCGATGTCTCAAATTTCCACTATAAAACTGATGGTCTAAAAGGAAATAAAAATTAAAATACTTTATTTAATTTAGGTACTGAGAAGGTGCTTAGAACGTTAAAGCTACCATCGCTTAAAAAAATAACTCAGTCATCGAGAAGAAGATACAAAAAAGTCGATGTGGCTTATCTTCTTATAGTATATTTTTACGAACATACATTGTTACATTCGTTTTTGGCGGACGCATAGAGGTGTCATATTTTGGTAATATGAACCGATATCAATTATAGCACCATGAGCTTATGTAATTGAATTTATATAAATAAATAAAAAATGCAATTATGTAATCGAATGGCTGCACCTATTTGGCATTTTTTTTTTGTTATATGTGTACTGTCAGAGCAAGATTTTAATTAAAGAAATCGTTTGAAAGTTGTAATCATATGCGAAAAATTTGAATTTAAAAAACATCTCATAAAAAAGTGATTGAGACAGCAGGTTAGTAGAGATATTTTAAAAATGTCGACAAATTTACATTCAATCGTTCCGTTTCTATTTCATTTTATTATATGATCGTATCATAAAAAGGAATTTGATCTCCTTTTCTTCGTTAGTACAATCCTACAAAGTTGAGAAGAGCAGATAATTTTCATAAAGAGTTTTATAAAGTTTTAGTATATCGATGTACGATATACAGTACTGTATAGGATTTTTTAAAGAAATTCGTCTTGCATTACGAAAAAAATATCAGGTGACAATATAGGGATCTATAGAGAAGATATATGATAAAGTTGAACAGAGAAACGTTTATTTTCTCTTCTAGCAATTCGTTTTTATTATTAATCTAAAATTAAAACAAAGGAAGATCTCTATTCAAATTATCCAATTCAAATAGAAATAACAAGCGTTTTTTTTCTTCTACATTTAAGTAGGGAAATAGGAATTCATTTTTTAATTTTCCTGATCTGTTTGCACTGCGGATCACGTACAGCGCTATCCCGTTCCATAACGGAGCACATTTTCATGTATTTGGCATTCCTTGAAAAGTTTCATAAAGTTAAGCGTCTAAGGACACTCCTAGTTGTTCATCCGAAACCACTGGAAAAACTTTGTCGAACCCTTCCGCAGATACGAATACCGGATAAAGAATATTTCATTTCGTTACACGGTCGCATACTGAATATAAAATAGGGTTTTTTTTTGTTTGTTTATTTGATAAAATTTTGCGGTGGTATTTTAAGGGAAATATATGATTGTTTATCAGAAAAGAATATATCAATGTTTTTTA
>JACEII010000026.1:706705-749687 GCA_014332785.1 Antheraea mylitta | reverse complement strand
AAAAAAAATCATGGGTAAGCAAATCATAAAGCATATCCTTAAGTTACATTTAATCTTGGTTTCATTATAATAAAAATAGATAGGTACATGGACTTCATCCATTCAGATGATTTTTAGTAACTGTTTTTTTTTTACATAAAGTTTCACGGAAGAAGTCGCGGGCACAGCTAATCTTAAATACGAATGTGACATTGCTTATTTATTTCACGTGTAACTACTCAAATGATCGTCATTAAATTTTGCACACACGTCAGCGTTACAGAAGAAGACACAGGGTGCTTGTTATCCCAAAGATATGTTACCAAGGACTGGATCAAATCTACTTTAAAACACAAAGAACGTCGCAAACGAAAGCTAGTTTATATTAAATTATTAAATATACTGGGGTATATTATGAGATTACCAAAAACATAAATAATCGCTTTATCGAAAGATCGGATCGTAGCAATATTGTAGTAAATGAGATTTCCCAATAATGTTCAGGAAACTGTAGGTAAAGCCTAAAGGTCACTCAGATATCAATTTACCTTTTTAGATTAAGGTACGTGTCTCGAATGATACGTCACATTGTCAATAGGAGATTATCCCCTTAGTCGTATATTGGCAAATTGGGGAAGAGTGATTTAAAATTCTAAACCCGGAACTTATTTCTATCGTTATTTTTTACAAAAATTAGATATTAAGCTTTTAAATAACTAATTTCATATAAATAGTACCCATAATTTAATTCTTCTTGTGATTATTCTTATTCAAACTTTGCATTGAATTTTATAACAGAGCTATCTTATACCTTTCTTGCATTTCATTGAAAATTTATCCATTATAAGTTTTCACGAATTACTATGAAGGGTAAATACGTCAATTCATAGTATACTCTTCAATAATTCGCTGTTAAATTTGAAAAAGATGAAATCTGAATTGAACTGCAGAAGTATCACTAAAACAACCCTTTTACTGTAAGAAAGCAGTACTCTTGATATAAAAGAGTCACAAAAAACTTGTTTTATTCGACACAAATACGGATGTAGTACGGTTACAGTGTTTCCGATACATATCATAGTGGAAAATATGTAATAAAACTTTCCGTGATATTACTCAAAAAGTTTCAAGTGTGTGGGAATTTCTGAGGGTAAAGTTTGTTCTCTTATTTCTTCATTCGATATTTTTTGTAAGTTATAGAAAGTTTGATGTGCCTGTACCTCATAGCGACGATGACTCTGTCGCAATGTTCTCGGTCGTCATGTCAACGACCAGTTTTTCAATCGTAGGGTGTGATTCTGAACTTTCTATAAGATGAAAAACAACATAAACACGTTTACAGAGGATTGCATACGTTTAATTTACGTTTACGTATAATACATTATCGTTTCATTATAAAAATTAACGCATAGGTGGATTAGATACATAGATATTTAGATAATTAGATCCACAATTAGACCCAGTAGGCCCTGTAGTTGTATTTTAGGATTATATTTATTATCAAGACAGAATAACATCCGCCGGATCCACTAGTCTTCTACATACATAAAAATCAGATACTGAATATGTAATCCTTTTTCCTTGTGTTTATAATTATAAGGTAAGGTTTGTATTAAAGAAAGTGTTTGAAAAATTGGCTAAAATTAAAAGATAACTGGGTAAAAAAAAATCAAAATAAAAACTACGTAAGACAAAAAACAATAGAAAGAGATCATACAAAATATTGATAACGTTGACAGATTACCATTCAATGGTTCTGGTACTGTAAATACAAGATTTGGTTTCATTTTCTTTATTAGTACACCCAATCCAAGCGGGCAAACAGCCAGCTATTGTTAAAAATTATTTGAATGTGACATATTGTATGCCTGATATGTAAATGAAAATAGAGAGTAGCTATCAGATAAGACAGGATAATAATGTTTAATAACTTTTTTGTTATCTGAAATCTAATACTCTTTGATGATGGCTTAGATGATACCGTGTTTGGACATGGCGTCGATGGATGTAGTTTCGAATCCTTGCAACTGAGTCAAAGCTTCGGAGGAAGTAAAACATCTTGGTGAAAATATTGCATGGTGGTAGGGTTACTGCTAAGCCCAGCTTTAGTAGGAGATAGAACCACGCTGAATCACTGGTTTCAGTATGAAAGGACTAGCTTGCTAAGGGTCGTACCACACTCTCACAGAAAACTAACGTGAAGTAACAGTGCTTGCATTGTCCGTCATCATCGTTCGGTCAGTGAGAGCGCCGGAGGCCCACCTCTCCTTACCTTCTGCATCTCCTCTTCCCTTCTCCCCCTATTCCCTGACACAGGATGGCAACGAACTTGCGACTCCACTGGTTTTGCACTTGCAAAACCATAGACACTTGTCTATGGATGGTGGTGATTACTTAACATTAGATGACCCACCTGTTCGTTTGCCTCCTGTGATATAAGAAAAGACCGACTATCTCCAATATTCCAGCGGCTTCCCTTAAGAGATAGTCCCCTCTAGGTTTGACGTGGCTACCATCTTAGACTACGTTGGTGTGTAAAGGTGTTGGTTCAGGGTTGCGGAAATATGGAAAATGAGGACTAGCTATGGTCTAGATGATGCGGGTTTGAATATTCACTTTACTCGCGGCGTTATTTAAACATATCCAAGACATTCTATGGTTTTTAACGTCTATAAGGTTTTACCGTAACTTTTATTTTTGACTCCAGTAATTTGGCGTATGCGTATGCGATGTATTGTTTTGCGTCCGCAATCAAGATGGAAGTGTAAGTGAATGTAGGAAGGTGGAGAGAAGTGTAGCTTGTGCGTTCAGAAACCTAAATATATAATGCGCACCAACATCGTTTATAAAATATAAATAAATACTTGTATCTTTTTTTTTTTTTTTTTTTAACGTGGGGAAATCCCTTATGGATACCCACCCTCCCGGGGGAGAAGGTGGGTTATGTCGAGCTCGCACGGACTAAAACCCCACGATGTACCGTCAGACCGTAATTGTTGGGGCAGCAAGGGATCGTACTTGCTACTCAACCTTGTAAAGCCGCCCCAACGGTCCGCCCGGTGGAAGGTGGCCGCCGAGCTCCTACCTATAGAGAGGCAGACTGGGTACACACCAGCTGCCTCCCCTCGTCCGCCGGACCTGTGCAATGAGGAGATGAGAGCCCCCCCCCCCCCCGCCCATCCCCTCAGGTCCGGCTACAGTGGCAGGAGGAGTTGGGCAAAGCGCCGCCTCCTCCTGCCGGTCCTCCGTTGGCGGAGACGGCCACTCAGAGGATCCCCCTCGCGGGCCCTCTCCGCCGCCTCCTTCTGCAAGATGACCTTCTCGCAGAAGGAGGCCATTGCTCGCCACGCCTGTTCGCTGCCGAGCATGGCGGAGACCACTTACGGCAGTGACAAATTCCTTCCTACCGCCGCCGTTAGAGTGCGGCGCTGTCCCTCCCACGCAACACACTCGGAAAGCGTGTGCTGCGCGGTATCTTCCTCAGCACCGCACTCGTGACAAGCGGCGATCGGCTCCCTGCGAGCGATCCGGTGCAGGTACCACCCGAAACATCCGTGTCCGGTCAGTACCTGCACCAGCCTAAACGTCAGGGAGCCCCACTCCCGTAGGACCGGGCGGACGGCGTCAACGGTGTACGTTCCAAAGCGCGCGTCCACCAGGTCCTGCATCCACCTCCTAATTGCCCCCTCCCGCAACTCATGCCTCCTGACTTCTATCTCCCTGGGAGCCGGGGGCTCCCCACTACGTTTCCTCGCCGCCGTGAATTTGTACACGGCGGCGAGAACCCCTGCCTCCAACTCCCAAGGAAGGGAGCCGGCAAGCGTAAAGGCCGCCGCCGAGGACACCGTGCGGTACGCCCGGATCGCCCTCAGTGCCACTGTGCGCTGCGCATTACGCAACGCGCGCACATTATCGACACCGAGGGCGTCTGCCCACACCGGTGCCCCGTAGGCTGCCATCGCCCGCACGACTCCCATATAGAGTCGACGGCACTCGGCACCTGGCCCCCCTACATTGGGGAGCAACCGGCCGAGTGCCGCCGCCGCTTCAGCAATTCGCGGTCCGAGCCCCGCAAAATGAGGCTCGAAACGCCAGCACCCGTCCAGGGTGAGGCCCAAGTATTTCATTTGGGCCCCCACCCTGATTCGGACGCCCTCCACCATTATGTGGGCCCCAGGTGGTGGCCCCCGCCGAGGCCCATGAAAAAGTATGGCCTCGGTCTTCTCAAGGGCCACCCTGAGGCCCAACCTCCTTATGCGCCTGACCACGAGAGTTGTGGCCATCGTGGCCAGGCGTTCCACCTCCCTCCATTCACCCCCCTGGGCTACGACTAGGGTGTCATTCGCGTAACAGATTAGGCGCGCTCCATATGGGAGCACGCCGCGGAGCACCCAGTCGTAGCCCATGTTCCACAAGAGCGGTCCCAGGACCGACCCCTGTGGAATTTCTCTTTCTGTCGCCCGCCGGATCATTCACCCATCGCCGTCCACGTAGGCGACCTCCCTGCCTTCCAGGTACGCCTCCACCAGCCGCCGCAGATACGGGGGCACTCCAAAATATCGGAGTGCCTCCCGTATGACCCCGTGCGGCAAGCTGTTGAAGGCGTTGGCAATGTCCAAGGACACCGCCAACACCCTTTCCCCCTGGGAGGTCGCCTCCGTGGACAGCGACTTGAGGAGGCACAGAGCGTCCATGGTGGAACGCGCTGCCCGGAAGCCGAACTGCGCGTCCGACAAATTCGGCCCCACTCCCTCCAGGTGCTGGACGATTCGGAAAGAGACGACTCTCTCCAGAACCTTACCGACGTCGTCCAGCAGGACGAGGGGCCGATACCCGGACGCGCAGTCCGGAGGGCAGCCCGCCTTCGCGATCAGGCAGAGCCGCCCGAACTTCCAGGGCTTCGGGAACTGACCAACCGCCAAGCACCGGTCGAACAGCTCCCGAAGCCACCCCCCCAGATGACCCATTGCAAGGCCGAGCACCCGACCCGGGACCCCATCAGGGCCGGGTGCTCTCCGCCGGTTGAGGAGGCGTTCGACAGCCCTCCCCATCTCCTCTTCCGTAATTGGGAGAGGGCTGCTAGACACCTCCCCAACTTCCGCCCGAGGTGGGGGCATGAGAGGAGCATATACCAGTGGAGGGTCGGGGAACAACTCTCCCACGACCCTCGCCACCACCTCCGGCTGGAGGGTCTCCGTCACCGGGGGCGTCCAGGATCGCAACTTCTTGCTTACGATCCGATACGGACGACCCCAAGGATCTCCCTCCACCGTTTGTAGCAACTCCTCCCACGCCGCTTCTTTCGCCCGGCTGATGGCAGCCTGCAGGGTCTTCCTGCACTCCCTGTAGCTGCCATACAGCCGGGCCTCCTCCTCAGGGTCCCGGTGCCGCCGTCGGCGGCTACGCCCGAACAGCCGCCGGGCCGCAGAGTAGGCCGCGCGGAGATCGGCTATCTCCGGCGACCACCAGTACACCGCCCTTTTGTCTGGGCGGTGTATGCTCCGCGGCATTGACGCGTCGCAAACCTCCGTGAGTGCCCCACGGAGGCGGGCTGCGGACGCGTCGACATCGTCCTGCGGGGGGGGCATGGCCCACGCCTGGACGATGGCCGCCTCTTCCGCTAGTTCGCGGTTGAGACGGCTCACTGCCCAGCAGGGGAACTTCGCACCCCTCCGGGGGCGGGTACCAGTTCCGGCTTGTGAGGTGGAGACCTCGAACCTAATATATCGGTGGTCCGATAGGGTCTCCACCTCCTCAAGCACCCGCCACCCCCGGACACGACGTGCGACGGACGGGGTGGCAAACGAGACGTCTACCACAGACCCCCCGTTCTGTCGCACGCACGTGTGGACGTCCCCCTGATTGAGGAGGGACAGACCCACTTCGGCCGCCCACTCCTCAACGGCCATGCCCCTCAGGTTCGTGGCAGCCGCTCCCCAAGTCCTCGATTTGGCGTTTAAATCGCCCATAAGGACCACGGGGAGCGGCGACAGCCGCCTGACAGCTCCCTGCAGGGAGCCGAGAAACGCTTCGAACTCCCACAGGGGCTTATTAGGAGAGAAGTACGCCCCCACAATGGCGTACTCTCCCCAGACGGCTGCCACGAACCCGGCACCCCTCTCTCTCACCGCTAGGTGCGAACCTCGGCCGGCTACGATCGCCACGGAACTATATCTTAAATTAACGATTAATGTATCATTCTTACTAACAAGTCTGATGTATTTCCAATGTAACTATAAAGCTATTAGCTAAACAAGGAAAACTGTATCGAAATAAATCAGTAACTGCTTAAAACCATTGGGAACCGTGCAATTCCGCTCGCTCTCACAAACGTGGGTGTTTGAAAAATGGCAGTACCCGTGGGCGTAAAACTGCGACAAGGGTAATATTACCCGTTTGTATGGCTCACTGGAAGATAGGGAATTCGGCACGTTTGTAGGATTATGTATTGCAGTCTATCCTTAATATTATTTTATTGAACGAGCTGTGATAAGATCATGAAAATAAAAGGTTTTATATGAACACCCAAACGAATACTAAATGTAATTTAGTATACCTGTTTTATAACGACTTTTGTGGAGGGTACTCAAAGGATACTTGAATCGAAGAAGAATGTATCATTTCCAAAGGAATAAGTTAATTACACATCAATACGAGCAAAATTAAGGAACAAAAAACAGTACCGTTATCAAATTCAATCATTCATTTTGGAGTGGAAAATATGAAAGTATTCCTTCCACAAATCAACAGAATAAGGTTTTACTAATAAAAAAGTTTTACGTTACTATGAACATTTTATTATTAAGCTATTTTTTACTAAACTATGAGATTTACAATTTACCTAATGTTTTGTTTTTGTAGGATATAAAAAATATTATTCAAGAAAATATCTAAATCTTATAGGTCTAAATCAAAATGTAATAATACATTTCTGGCGTTAGGTTATTGCAAATCAAAATTATACAATATTACAATATAGATTATGTGAAAGAAAATAGAAGAATAATATTCTTTAATTAGCACTATTTATAGACTATACAACGGAACATTAACAATTTTAAATTTAAAAAAAACACACAGTGTTATACTAGTAGTACATTACCGAATAAATAAACGTATTATTGCAAGAATGTCCGTACCTAACGCTGCGCGTTATAAAAGACGTCCGCGACACACTTTTACCGATCCTCCTGATTCAATCACGTCAGCGAACGATCAGTACCAGCCTGTTCCTCGAAACAGAGCGTGTTCACGCCCACGCCCGCGTAACTACAGATCACGCCACCGTGGTCTGGGTGTTAATTTCGCTCCCGCACACCCGATTAGGCCTCCCACGGCAGCGGCTCAAGCCTAGGTTCGATCCCTCGGTAGGGAGCCCTTGAATGCGTTGCTTGCGCAATACGGTGACAAACAAATATACATCACCGCTACAACACTACACGATCACCCCCACACAGTAGAGTTTGACAATCATTCAAAGAGGCCAAATTGTGTTTAACATGTTTTAGAATTTCAACACTACATAATACTTGTGAATCACAAACTTCGCACACTAATAAATACAGAATCTTCGATATCATCAGAAATAAACAGTTTCCTATTCATTCGCATAGTTACTGATTTAACGCTGACTAAACCAGAACAAGATTATCTCTATCTATGTGTTTCCACACGTGTGCATCTTTGTGCTATATAACGCCTACGTGAATGCACTTTATATACACTTGATTTATTGATGTTTAGTACATAATTAACAATGATTTTCTTATTTTATGAGATCTATATGTTTTATCTGAATTAACTATGCACTGTTTCATTATTTTTAAACGTAATTTTGTCATCAGAGACCTGGCCTTCTTAGCATTCCATAGAGTGACCGTGTGGGTGCCGGGTGGCAGCAAGAAGAACTCCAAGTAGTTTCCTAAACTTATGACACGGGGCCCCTCGGCTTCCGAATTAGCCACATTAAGTTAAAAAGTATTACGCTAAGTATTTAATTTCGGCAGTGACATTTATATAGTCGTATACAATGTCGTATGCTCGCAATAACACATTTATTTGTATGACAATATGAGACATTATATATGTATTTCGGTTGTATCTACACTAATATTATAAAAAGATAATAAATAAATACTCTTTTTTATCCTCCACCGACACAGGTGAAGTAGTTGCTATATTAGGATGCCTCCTTCCGACGTTCATCAACGCTACTCGTGTTTCTCTCCCTGCCCATCCATATTTAGTATGAACCTGCAAATGCAGATTTAGATACTCATTCTAGTATAAAACTTGCTGCAGTTCAGCACAGACCAAGGTCTTTCCGCGGTTTATATAGGGATTTTCCTGGTATACCTCTCGCTTCCACTTCTAGATTGTTTTTTACTACATAACCGTTTTTTGTCAACTCATCTGGTCATAGTACTTTAAGCTTAATTACGTGATCTTTAGGTCGTAGCCCTAATAGAAAAGCGTAAACATAGTTACGTTTATATGGTAATTCTATTAGTTTATATAATATTTCGAAAAGTCCTCTATGTGCTAGTGAAAGGCTCGTCAAAATCCATTCCGCCGTTTTGGAGATTAAGCCAGACTTCAAAACTGACACTTATTTTTTAAGTGTTTTATATTACTTTGAAAAGCGTTTAAATAATATGGGTATTTTAACTTAATAGCTACAACGACAAATCTAAAATATATAACCTTCAAAAACATTAATTTCCATAGCAATATTATAGATAAGAAAGGGACTTTGTTATGCACTTATGCTTTAACTGAAATTACAATGTCGTCAGTGGTACAGAAAAAGAAAAATACCTTTCAACTACAAAAAGCGTACTATTCTCGAGGTACATATATGTTAAATTATATACCAAAGCGAGAGAAATCACAAGCAACAGTTATATTATAATATTACTTAAATTCAAAAATCTTTTGAAATAGGTATACACTGCAAACAAACAGAATATCTTACTTCGTCAAACAGAATTGAACAACTATTGGACAGTGAATATCAACACAAAGGAAAAGCATCAAATAAATCGAATTACGCCTAAGGGGAAAGGTGTATTGCGCATATGAAAACGGAATCGATTTTGCACATACGTTATCTGCTGCAGCTATTTCCACGGCACTTCACTACACACGATCGTAAATAAGCGAGAGTAACAGGCAATACCGACGCATACATCAATTGTGTAGTGTGTGACTCATACACATGCTCTGTCTGCACCGATTTTGGTCATAACTGGATTGAAAGTGCATCGGAATTGTATGGAAACATTGTGAATACAAAACTCGTATTTAACTACACCTAGTTTAAAAACTATTAAATATCATTTAGTCTGTGAAAAACTAAAGCAGGCACTGAAACAAATAAATTATATTACTTCATAGGTTTAAAGTTAGTGTGTTCGAATACTTGTGAATGAATTGGAAATTTGTTGACGAAAAACATCGTTACAAAACCTTAACCTAATGAAGTGGTCGTCAAGTAGCGGCTCTCACAATCACTCACTGTAACTTTCCTAAAAATTTAGTGCAGTTTAGTGCAGATATTATTAACTTACCTTGTATACGATAAGTTGTTTTTGAAGCGGAAGTTCATAGAAAAGAAAAACACATTTTAAGTAAATAGCACGGCTAGTCGCTTGCAAAAAAGATATAGCCAAGTTCAGTAATGTACGTTTAATCGTAATTGTTACCATAAAAATAACTATGCTAAAGCGAATATTAAATTTAAAAAAAAGGCTCTTTACATAAACTTCTATTTTTGTTACGTGGTAGAGCCACGCTGAAGCTGTTACTGGTTTCAGCATGAATGGGTCGCTTCGCCCGGAGTAGTACCACCCGACCCACAGAAAACCGACGAGAAGTAGCAGTGTTTCCATTGTTGCGTTTCGTTCGATTAGTGAGAGAACCGAAGGCCGACCTCCCATCCCTCCCCCCACTCCCACTCTTACCCTTCCCCCAACTACAGGTTTGCAACGCACTTGCGACTCACCTGGTGTTGCAAGTGTCTATGGACGTCGATGATCATTTAACAATAGGTGACCCGCCTGTTCGTTTGCCTCGTATAATATAAAAAAGCCTTTATTTAATGAGTACGCTATTTATCTTGTATATAATAAATACACTTATGTTGTTTCATTATTTGGCAATGTTCAAAGAACCGTTTCAACGCTAAATGAAATCACTGAACTCAAATTAGTTACGTCAAGCAAGTAATACTAAAGTTTAAACAACCACAATAACATTATGAAGGATCCACTGCACTCTAGCTTTGTGCATTGCACCTCACTTTTCATTTATATTCAGATTTACATAAGAATAAGTTATTGTACTGCGTTAGTTGTGTTTAATACCATATTTTTCGGTCATAAACAGTTACAATAAATTCCATTTTTAAAATAATTATGAAAAAATAAATGCAGATATTCTATGACACAGAGTAATGCAATGTCCCATGCAAATCCATATAGCATAACCAGTATAGAAATAAAAATATATGGGTGTCATTTAAACTGTAATCTACGTCATTTATCAGTCTTAGTAAGGGAGGAGGAACGTGATCACACTATTTTATGATTTCAATTGTACGCGAGAGAGTTCTAAAAGATTTCACGTGATATTTCAACAAAATGCTCTATCATAACTGAATATTGTATTATGTTTTAAATGAAACGTTCTTCCATTTGCATAGATTACTTAGTGAGCTTATTGCATTATTTGTAATAATACTAAAACGGAGATTGTATGAATAGTATTTATGCTCAAGTATGTACACGTGGTAATATTGATGACGATCCACTAAATGATATGTTGGTGAGCTGTGTATTATTACATTAGTTCTGTTTGTTAATTTTATATTAATCACTATCCTAGCTAATTTTTTTTTATGTATAGAAAGCAAGCGAATAGGTGGGTCACCTGATGTTAAGTGATCACTACCGTCCATAGATACTTGCAACACCAGCGGAGTCGCAAGTGCATTGCGAACCTGTGTTTAGAGGGAGGGAAAAGGGAGAGGGAAGGTGGGCCTCGGGCGCACTCACTGACCGAACGAAACGCAACAATGCAAACACTGTTACTTCACGTCGGTTTTTGTGTGGGTCGGGTGATACTACTCCGGACGAGCTGACCCATTCAAGCTGAAACCAGTTATAGCATCAGCGTGGGTCTACCACCTACATGGTTTTTCTCTTCTCTCATACTCATATTACACTAATCTACTATTAAGGATTTAGAAAAATATGTAGATATATGTAACTAGCGGATCCGGTGGACGTTGTCTCGTCCTAATAGTTAAAAAAAAATCTTGACAAATTATATACCAAAACCTTCCTCATCCTCATTCCGAATCACTTTACGTAGTGTTGAAAACCGTTTGAAAATCCGTTTAGTAATTTTTGAGTTTATTCACAATAGACAGACAGATCTATAGACGTGACAGAGGACATTGTTTAATGAGATGTAGTGATAGTGATAACAATTAAAATTAACTTTTTTTTTATATCATAGGAGGCAAACGAAAAGGTGGATCACCGGATGCTAAGTGATCACTACCATCCATAGATACTTGCAACACCCGCGGAGTCGCAAGTGCATTGCGAAGCTCTGTTTAGAGGAAGGGAGAGAGGGAGGGAAAAAGGAGAGGGGAGGTGTGTATCCGGTTCTCTCACTGATCGAACGAAACGCAATGCAAGCGCTATTACTTCACGTCAGTGTTTCTGTGGAAGGGTGGTACTTACCCAGGCAAGTCGACCCATTCATGCTGAAATCAATAATAGCTTCAGCGTGGCTCTACCACCTACAAAATTGTATAAAAAGTTGTAATAAGGCAAAAAATTCAGCATAGTCTACTGGAATTTGCGTTCTATTGATGAGATTCACAACGCTCGTCAATTTTTTTGGCCAATCTCAATATAAGTACGTGATTTCAGAGTTACTCATAACATAGTAAAGAGCTTAAAATCACTATAGAGCTTCATTATAAGAATCTGTATCCTATATTTGTTTCCCGTATACTTAATTTTCTAAACCACATCAATATTAACAATTTAAATCAAGAAATTATGAAATTTATACAATTCAGACTACAATTGATCGAAAAAAATTATTTAACACACACACACATTTATTCCATTTCTTTGAGTATTCCCTTCTATTGGGAGTCCTTATGGCTGTATAATTTGTTTTTTTTTCGTAAATATTAACTAAACCAGCTTCCGAAAACATTTCAATAAAGTTCTAATACCTAACTCGTAATGGAAATTCTTGAAATTACGTAATTTTCCGAATCCGTAATTCAACTGTAGGGGAGTTTCGTCTTCGATGACAGTTCAAAGTAATTCACGTAAGAAGTGCGTTAATAAAGACGTAAAATTATCTGAAGTTCTATTTTAGAAGTTGAAATCTTAATATTGTACGTGAATCAGCCTAAAAGCTGAATTTAACAATTTCACGTGACGGAATAATAACCGCTAAATACAAAACTCATCATTGTGACTATTCTATCGTAATCCTAACTAATGTTATAAATACGAGAGTGAGTAAGTAGTCCGGTGAAGCTCTTAAGACCTTGCTGGGTCAATAGCGTAATCAGATCGAGAAAAAAAAACGAAACGAGAGTGAGTATATTCACTTTTTAAACCACCATTGTTTATTAGTATATTAGCTTGTATTCGTTTTTTTAGTTTTTTTTCTACATCAACGGAGGCAAACGAACATGTGGGTCACCTTATGTTAAGTGATCACCGCCGTCCATAGACACCAGCAAAACCAGAGGAGCTGCAAATGCATTGCCAGCCTGTGCTGGTGTGGAAGGGAGAGAGGGAGGAATTGGGCCTCCGGCACTCTCACTGACCGAACGAAACGCAACAATGCAAGCACTGTCATTTCATATGTGTTTTCTATGGGTCAAATGGTACTACCCTGGCCGAGCCAATTCATTCAAGTTGAAACCAATTGTATCTTCAGCGTGGCTCTACCACTCCCAAATTGTTTCTCACTCCTTGATTCAGTAGTTAAGTTAGTTAGAAAGCGTAACAAATTGACCATCACTTTTATACAGCTTTTGCTCGCGGCTTCACTCGCGTTAGTGCTCATTTGAAGTATACCTTACGAAAAGTACATTCTATAAAAGTACCATATGCATTACACGGTGTAAGCAAGATTTTATTATGATCAGTCGTGCACCTGTAACGTGATATCCTAACAAAGAAACAGACTTATATTCGCATATTTAATATTAGTAAAGATAACATTAGTTAGAACTAAAACATTAAATAAGGCAAAAAAAATATTGAATAAAAATATTAATTATTACTCAAACACAGGTAAAACATATATACTAAAACAGTGTACTAAATATGTAAACATAATGTTTGATTTAATATTATTGGAGTTATAAAATTACACATTATCAAAACTAGTGTGTAAAAGGTCGCAAAATAAAATAAAGACGTGTGATACGACCCATCCGGCCAGCCATCAAAAACACATTTAGTGATTCGTGAAAAATCTTTATTGACTTCGCTTTATATAATATTTTTCTATTGAATAGACATTTCTACAGTGAAAAGAAACTACGTTCATCTGAAACGATTTTCAGTATATTAGCTTTCATCTCTCAATCGTAACAAAGTTGGAGAGAATTATCTTCTGATCTATGGAAAGGCTTTCCAATTTATTTCCGATACAATCATGGATTTACACAACATAGGATTTTTAATTAATAATCAGAGTTAAAGTCTGTAATGAAAAAAAACGAAGATGATGTCATCGGAAATAATCTAAACTAAAGTCTACAGAAAAATTGTGAAGCTAAAAGATCCTGTCAAACTTGTAATTATATATAATAATCATAAACATATAGAGGTACAACAAAATAATCCTAAAAAGGGTTGATGACACACAGGCGGCCGATTGTAAAAATTAAACCAAATCATACAACACAACATGACAAACATATTGTACCGACCCTACTAAGGTGGGATAAGGGTAAGAAGATGAAGAAGAAGAAACATACAGTAGTACAACAAATAATCCCAAAGAAGGTTGATGTCAGGAAGGCGGCCGATCGTAAAAATTATGCCAAATCATACACCACAACATGACAAACATGTTGTACCGACCCTACTCAGGTGGGATAAGGGTAAGAAGATGAAGAAGAAGAAACATACAGTAGTACAACAAATAATCCCAAAGAGGGTTGATGTCAGGCAGGCGGCCGATCGTAAAAATTATGCCAAATCATACACCACAACATGACAAACATGTTGTACCGACGCTACTCAGGTGGGATAAGGGTAAGAAGAAGAAGGAGAAAAAGTTAGAGTCTGTATCTTTAAATTTAGGTGTTGTGCAAGAAATAAGTGAGGAAGAAGTAAGAGAATCTGTGAATAGTACGAAAAATGGAAAATCCGTAGGGCCAGACGGCATACCTATTGAAGTATCGAAGTTTTTAAAAGAAGATAGATTGATGTGGCTGACTTTATTTTTTAATAAAATGTTACATGAAGAAGTGATCCCAAATCAATGGTGCAATAGCTATTATGTAGTACCTATCTTTAAGAATAAGGGTGATGTGCAGGACTGAAACAATTATCGAGGAATAAAACTCATGTCACATAGTATGAAGACATAATAAGACCTGTCATGCTGTATGCGTCCAAGTCTTAGGGTACGAAAAAGACGGATGAGAGGAAATTACATGTAGCAGAAATGCGAATGTTAAGGTAGATGTGTGGTGTGACTAGAATAGATAAGATCAAGAATGAGTATATCAGAGGATGTTTGAAAATAGCACCAGTGACAGAGAAGCTGAGGAGTAATAGATTAGCATGGTATGGGCATGCCATGAGGAGAGATGAAAATCATATAACTAGAAAAGCGTTGAGTATAATGATGGATGGATATAGTAGAGGAAGACCGAAAAAGGTGTGGATGGATTGTGTGAAAAATTATATGTGCGTAAAAGGAGTGAATACTGAGATGACATTTGATAGGAGAGAGTGGAAAAAGACAAGATGTTGTGCCGACCCTACTTAGGTTAGGTATACATATAATAAAAATAAAGTGTCTGTATGTAACAGCGAAATAAAAATTTTTCACTGATTGGGTATGAACATATACACCCTACTGATAACAAAAATGCAATTTTTAAAATTTTTGTCGGTCTGTCTGTCTGTCTGTTTGTTCCGGGTAATCTCCGAAACGGCTGAACCGATTTTGACGGGAATTTCATTAACAGATAGTTGAAGTTACTGCGGGTGACATAAGCTACTCCAAATTAGACTAAGTGTTAACCGGGGCTTCGTCCGCTATGCTATCTCGAAAGCCGTTGGACTAATTTTCATAAAACTCTCACCAACAGATAGTGTACATCATAACAAGTAATTCAGTTTATTTTAATTTAGACTAGCTGTTAACCGTCGCTTTTCCCGCAATGCTATCTCCAGTTTGATTGATCTTAGCAAAACTTTTATTTGCAGATAGCTGGCCTTACAAAAAGTAATTCAAGCAATTTTAATTTATACTAGCTGTTAACCGTGGCTTTGCTTGCAGTGCTATCTCCAATATCGTTAAACTGGTCTTCGCGAAACTTTCATTGTCAGATAGCTAACCTTATAAAAAGTAATTCAAGCAATTTTAATTTATACTAGCTGTTAACCATGGCTTCAGCCGTAATACTATCTCTAAAACGGTTAGAACAATCTTCGCGAGACTTTCACTGGCAGATAGCTGACCTTATAAAAAGTAATTCAGGCAATTTTAGTTTATACTAGCTGTTAACCGTGGCTTTGCCGACAGTACTTTTCCCAAAAGGTTAGACCGGGGTATTTGCTGGGTACTTTCACCTTACCTTATAAAAAGTAATTAAGGTTATTCTATATTAGACTAGCTGTTACCCGCGACTTTTAGCAAATTTAGCAAGATTTCAACTCATTCTTTATTTAAAATTAAAATTAGAGAAATAATTATCAACTAATTGTTTATAATTCGATTTTAAAACTTTTAGTAACTATAAAGATAGGAGAGGTCTTCCTAATAAGATTTTAGACGATAAATGTATTGCATTATTAGTATTGAATACTTCCATTATACAATTTCTTGCAGAACAGACAAGCGTTTATTTTTTGTATAGACACAAAATCGTAATTATATCGACTATGTAATGTAAATGTAAATCTTTATGATAATATTTTAAGTTTTTTGATTAATTCCTTACACAGTGTAAGTGAGCACGAAGATAGTTATATGTTGGGTTAAAATCCCAAATATGTTGCTGATGGTAAACCTCACTAGGTACATTGTTAGTATTTATATATATATATTGCATACATTACTTGCTATTGTAAGTGGCGCGCATGTCGTACTTAGAATTGTTTTTAAAGAGCATTTCTATAATTGTACTTAGTCTCACAAGTTTATAATTCTTTAATGCAATTTAAAAAAAAGCGTGCGGAGCCGCGGGTCCAGCTAATGATAAATATAATTAGAAGACACATTTTTTACTTTAAACAAATTATGGGGCATCCCACGCCAGATCGACCCATTGTGGAACCTGACCTCTCACGATTTGCTTTCAAGTTTTGCATCCTTTCCTATCCTATATGCAGTTTTCTTTATTATTTTAAAATAACTAGAAACTTGAAAAAAAAAACGTATTGTACTCTTCCCTTTGAATATGTAAAAAATACGGAGACAGTAGTGGTATAGCCAAGCTGAAGCTATTATTGTTTTCAGCACTAATGGGTCGGCTCGTCCGGGGAAGCACCATCCTCTCACAGAAAACCGACGTGAAGTAACAGTGCTTGCATAGTTGCGTTTCGCTCGGTCAGTGAGAGAGCCGGAGATCAAGCAACCTCCCCCTTTCCCTTTCTCCTTCCCTTACTGCCCTCCCCCCACCCTCCTCCGAAACACAGGCTGGCAACGCACTTGTGACTCCCCTGGTGTTGCAAGTGTCTATGGACGATAGTGATCACTTAACATCAGGTGACCCGCCTGTTCGTTTGCCTCCTATGACATAAAAAAAACCAAGTTACGAGAAAAGGCTAGTATACCGGTATAAATTAAAAGATCAAATTCAATTATTCAGAAACAGTGAAAAAGCTAACATACTTATTTTCTGTACATCTTCAAGACTTAGTTATATTGCGTTTTATTTGAAGTCTACCTTCGAGATAATATTTAAAACAGTGAAACACAAACAATTAGTAAATACCCACTTAGATAATATGTTTTTTCGGTGAAGTGTGAGATTGCTACGGTATCGATTTTATGTGAAAAAGTATGTTTCCATTCTCAATGTGTCGATATAATCACATATCGAATAATTTACAATGTTACAACGAAAACTGACTTATAGAAAGTTGAAAGAAATGTTACTTATTGGATTTCTAACATTTCTAAATCTATGCTCGATAATTTGAAATTCTAAGCTGGTGAAAACGGGATTGAGTATATGTTGGTAAGAAAATCCGTAATTTTTCCGTCACCCAGTTAATTATTTTGTTATATACTATATATATAAAATAGAGTCGAAAATAATTCTTTCATAGAAAACGTATATGAAGCCGCGAGAAATTGATAAATGATTATTAATTTTTATATACGAACTCGTGTAAAAAAACATATATCTACGATAAATTTATCGGTTTAATTGTGTGTTTAAACTCAAGATGCTTCTAAAGTAGCTTATACTAATGTAATATTTATCCCGTTGTATGACTTTGAAGCATTTAGACGCCCACTAAAAATTTATTTCTATAAGGTTTTTCATAATGTTCAAATTTTATTTCTTATAGAAATATATGGAATTACTTGTCCCCGAGTAAACTTGAATAGTGACGTACCTAAGCATATTGGATGATCGTAAATTAGTTCTTAATCCCAAACTTTTAAAACAAAGTAAGCAAACCTCAGCTCCTTTATTACAATATACTTCATACACTCATCTACAAAGAGATTTTATAAGTAGAAACAATATTTCGAAAGCATTACGGCTCACGTACGCTGCATTAAAATTATCAGTAAATTATGAATAACCAGACGAATAATAAATTGCCTGTGAGAGCTCTCAAGCACATGAATATGATATTTATATGATGATGTATCATCGTGAAACATCCTGTATAGGATATACAGGAAAACGATCAAGAATTCCGAGATTTATTACTTGCCAAACAGAAAAATCGGTTTTCAGTATTTTTTATCCAATTAAATGTTCGTTACAATATGACGGTACAATTGAGATGTTTATTGTTCGAAGTTTTTTTTTCATCGTTTCACGCATTAACTATTGTACCAATAATGTACAAAAATGGATAAAAGGTACCAGTCATATAAAATACTATTTCCGAGGTACAATAGGTCAAGTATACAGCGATCGAAGCTGTGGGCAAAGGCTTACTACAGATTTATCAGTAACAAGATATTTAATTCTATAGGGTATGATGATGTCAAATTCCTTACTCCCCCATTTCCCACTAGATCATATAATTTTGTAGTCACCAGGCGTAACAAAACCCGGAAACAGTTTTAAAAATTATAAGATTGCATTATTTTTATAAAGAGAAAAGTTTTTTTTTTATTGAAGCACTACAAAGTGACTGCACTATGCCTGATGTTAAGCATAGTACAATCCAAAAACATCGACAACCACCGAGAGACAGATTATCCATCGCCGGTCGCCGCTGTCATGCTCGCCATAATGGCGAAAGTCGCCCGGTACTGGATATGCACAAGCTGATCCCGAAACGCGACGCGCAGAAGCGAGTCACTATGACGGGCTTTTTCGCCATATACATGGTGGTTGTGACCCAGTCGGGCTGTAAAACCCTACCACCCCGCTCTCGTCATTGCCTCGTTCGTTGAACAGCAGGGTGCACCACGTGCAGGTGAGATTGGCCTGGGTGTCTCAAGTCTCAAGATGTTACTCGACACCCCTTACACCCCAAAAGGGCTTAAGGGCTTCTAATTAAAAAAAAAGATTTCAACGAAACCTTTCGAGGTATTTTAATGAATCTTTCAGGAGTTTTTTTTTCTCGAACTGACTACGCTATTTACCTAGCAAGGTGTTAACAACTTAACTACTACATTCAGGACAAACACTGTTTCAGAGTTTAATTATCCCTTATAATAAAATAATTATATTTACTATAAATTTCCTGACCAAGTGAGAAATGGGGGGGTCGACTTGTCGTGATCTTCTTACCCTATAGTCACAATCTCGATATGATTTAAAAATAAAATGTCAAACAGATATGTCGTATCGAACATTATAAATACCATAGAACTAGCGTATTCTCCCGTCTTCGCTCTTAATAATATAAGTTTTGACTTATTCCTCGGGAGAGTACACTAGCTGCATGAAAGACAAATTATGTCTTTTTCTGTACTTTTGACAATGTTTATGCAAAATTTCATGATAATTGGTTGAGTAGACAATGCATGAAAATATAACAGACCAACAAACACACATTTATAATATTAGTAAGAAAGTATATTACACTCTAAATGAATAGAGAAATTTATAACGTTGCACAATTACATATGCAGTAAATTATTTTTATTACCTCACTTTGGCAACTAATTTTCCCTATTAAAGACTAACGTCTGCCCGCGACTTTGTCCGCGTGGAATAGTTTCTTTGGGCAAGTGTTAACACGCAGCGGCAGCTCTCGAAAGGAGAACAAACGATTTTGAAATATTCTTCATTGGTGCTCTGCTCCTATTCGTCTTAGCGTGATATTATGTAGCAACCTTCCCCGATACATTAGCTATATAATAATAATTTTTCAAATCAGACTATAAGTTGATAAGATTAGCTCGTTCAAGCAAAAAAACTTTCAGCTTTGTAATGTTATTATAGAATGTATTAAATGCCTTTAGTAAGTGGGTATATGTTTCGTATTTTGAGATAGTAGTTTCGCGTTATATCAGAAACCTAACAAAATTGTAGCGTCTCTATTATTACTTTCCAGGAAGTTTTTGTAATATCTCAAAATTCATGTTCCTTGTTATTATTTCTCATCCTCTTCATCTGTACACAAAAATCAAACAACAATAAACAAAATGACACAAACATTACATAACAAATAGATCAATCTATCTATACATATAATAAAAATGAAGTGTCTGTATACAATATCAAAATAACAACTTTTTACTGATTGGATACCGGCGACTGATAGTAAAAATGCAATTTTTAAAATTTTTGTCGGTTTGTCTGTTTGTTTATTCCGGGTAATCTGCGAAACGGTTGAACTGATTTTGATAGGAATTACAATGGCAGAGATCTGAGATTATAGCGGGTGGTATAGGCTATTTTATTTTAGACTATATGTTACCCGCGTCACGGTCCGCAATGTTATCTCCAAATCGGTTGGACCGATTTTCACGGAACTTTCACTGGAAGATAGCTGACCTTAGAAAAAATAATTTAGACTATTTTATTTTAGTCTAGTCAATCTCTATTAATATACTTAGCCTGATGTGTGTAAGCGTATTATTTCAAAACGGCTACACTTATTTGGATTTTTTAACTTCGTATTTATCAGTAAGATATTCGTATGAAAGAAAGTGCTTCAAAAATCGTAAGTAAATTATAGGGTTAAATCGCCATATAAAAGAGTGTGTGATCGTGTAGAAAAGAAGCCAATGGAAAGATCTTAACAGTATTGACAGATTGAAGTTCAATTGATCAGTTACTGTTCTATTTTATTACATAATCTTACTGTAAAGAAAAGATTTGGTTCCAGTTACTTTGTTTACACCCGTGCGAAGCCTGAGCGGATAACTAGTTCCTGGATATTAAATCGGAAATACTTTATTCAATTTAGGACCCGAGACAGCGCTTATTAACTTCAAAACTACTATCGGTTTGGAAAATAACACAATCAACCAGAAGAATTAATATCTAGTATATCTTTTCATCATGAATATTTTTACAAACATAAGTAATCACATTCGTTGTTATTGGATGGATGGGAAGAAGGGGAAAGAGGAGGAGGGGAGAGGAGGGGGAGATAAAAGGTGGGGCGGGGAGGAAGGGGAGAAGATAGAGGAGGCACATATGCACTCACTGACGGAACGAAACACAAAAATTCAAGCACTGTTGCTTCACATCGGTGTTTCTGTGAGAGGGTGGTACTACCCCGGGCGAGCCGACCCCTGAAACCAGTAATAGCTTCAGCGTGGCTCTATCACTACTAAATCATATATAATTTCTGTTGATGAAAAATATAAACCAAAATACTTTATTTTACATAGTTTAATATTTCTGAAATCATACATAAATCATTATTACAATACAAGAAAAAGATGGTAAGAAATATCCTCAAACTTTCCTATTTCCGGTAATATTTTCGGCCGTAATTTAAATTGTGATACATTATACTTTTTCCCACCTTAACAACCAATACACTTTATTCCTTTAAGTAAAGGGAACAACCCTAACGATATTGATAAGTGTTGATAAATCTATCTGTTAATATGTTACCCTTCGGTACAAAGTTCTTATTTAAATTTGTCTATCGTTTGATAATTTAAGACTTTCTAGTATAATAAAGTAAATTCCATTTAATTTAAATTCAGGTTTAAAGTAGTGGTTTTTACAGTAATCATGACTTATGTTAATGTGATTTTACTCAAAATGTACACCATTGTTTACCTAAGAAAAAAAAATCAAGTTGACCGGTTACTGGTCAGGTTGAGAGCTACTTGCTTTCTCTTTCAGAGTTATAGACAATCCTATGTCTGTTAGGTACATATTTCACGAACTAAGTTTGTTAACATAGAGAAAAAAAACTTTTTAACATAAATTAAACCGCCGAAAAAACTGAAAAGCATAAAATAATAAACCTTTTACTTTATTAATCTTAATAACTAAATTCTTAAAGTAATATAGTGTATACCTAAATAATTAGGCGCTAAACAAGCAAATTAATTAATTACGTAAATCATATATAAGTACAATAAGTTAATGTCAGCGAGACAACTACCCGAACGGGCACACACTTTACCGCTGGAGATTTCATATTGCATCGTAAATCTGATTTGGTTATATGTTTGAATTTAAAGTAATTTAGTTCATTGATTATTTGGCGCCGACTCAAAATCATTTAGGTATACACTACATTACTTTAAGAACTTAGTTATTAAGAATATGTAGGAACTCTATTTGCATGTTTACGTGCTAGTAACCTTTTTACTGCGACTCTCTCACTTCGTATTATAAAATTTATATTACGAAATGTCAAATGAACGGTCTTCTGTTTTTGCGTTGTCATGAGCTAGGAATCTGTCATTGCTAATATATTATTGTAAGTGTATAATTATTAAATGTTTTCCTAAACTGGTGACCCCGAACTGGGACACGAAAAGATGTCGACCAACGAAAAAAATGATTTATTAAAATACACTTCGCAAAACTCGGAAGAAACTGCACCTGAATTATTCAAAGTAAGTATAAAACTTCCTCCGTTTTGGCCAGAAGAACCCGAAATATGGTTCGCTCAAGTCGAAGCACAGTTCTCCGTTTCTGGCATATCTAGCGATACTACTAAATTTAACTACGTGATTGGTCAATTGGATCATCTGTACGCTCGAGAAATTAAAGACGTAATTACAAACCCACCCAAGTCCAATCAGTACGAAAAATTGAAAACGGAACTAATCCGTAGAGTAAGTGATTCTCAGGAAAGGAAAACTAGGCAATTGCTTGTTCACGAAGAAGTTGGAAACCGTAAGCCATCTCAATTTCTGAGACATTTACAAGGTCTAGCAGGGCCTGGAATACCACATAATTTTTTGAGAACTATCTGGATTGATAGACTTCCTCACAATGTACAGGTAGTACTCGCAGCTCAACCCACTGCTTCGTTAGAAACTTTAGCAGACCTTGCAGATCGTATCCTAGATATTACTTCAGCGGAGCACCATGTAGCCTCAACTGGTCAAGAAAACAGATTGGATGATATTTTAAAAGAAGTAGCTGCATTGCGTGACCAAGTACAACAACTAACATTGCAGCAGTCCCGAAGTGCGCGTTCTCGTACAAGAAATGTATCTCGATCCCGGTCTCCACCAACTCGACTGAACTCTAGTTACCGAAGATATCCAGTTTGCTGGTACCATATGAAATTTGGTAAAAAAGCCACACGTTGTTCAAAGCCTTGTGATTATCAGATGGAAAACTACAAGGGCAATCAATAATGGCGGCCAATGATTGCCCAAGTACTACAGGTCGCCTATTCATCACCGATCGCACATCAAAAATTCATTTTTTAGTGGACACTGGTAGCGATCTTTGTGTTTATCCTCGGTTTTTAGTAAAAGAGAAACTTAACAAAACAGACTACCAACTTCGAGCAGCTAACGGTTCTATAATCAACACTTACGGTCACATTAATCTTAAATTAGACTTTGGACTTCGTAGAAGTTTTACCTGGCGTTTTATTGTGGCAGACGTTACCAAAGCTATTATTGGTGTTGATTTTTTAGCATACTATCAACTAGTAGTAGATTGTCGTAATAAGAGATTGTTAGATAGCATTACAAGATTATCATCTGTTGCTTCATTAGTTTATGACTCTGCAAACATACATTCTATTAAAATACCTTTAGACAACACGATTTATCACAAAATTTTATTAGAGTTTCCTGAAATCACTCGACCACCCGGTGTAAATCGTACGACCACACACTCTACAGTACATCACATACGTACAACACCTGGCCCTCCAATATGTAGTGCACCACGTCGTCTTGCTCCAGATAAGTTAAAAATAGCTAAACAAGAGTTTGAAGAGATGTTAACAAGCGGAACAGCGCGACCATCCGAAAGTGCGTGGTCATCACCACTGCACCTAGCCCCTAAAAAAGATAATGGGTGGCGCCCATGCGGTGACTATCGGATGCTTAACGCTAGAACCATCCCAGACAGGTATCCTATTAAACACATTCATGATTGCACACATAACATAAAGGGCTGTAAGATATTCAGCACTATAGATTTAGTTAAGGCTTACAACCAAATACCTGTTTGTGAAACAGATATTCCAAAAACGGCAATTACAACTCCTTTTGGGCTATTTGAATTTCCATATATGACCTTCGGTCTTCGGAATGCTGGGCAAACTTTTCAAAGATTTGTTGATGAAGTTACTAGGGGTTTAGATTTCTGTTATACATATCTCGACGATTTTTTGATTTTTTCAAAAAATGAAGCCTTACATAAAAAGCATCTACGAGAAATTTTTTCCAGGTTGCAACGTTATGGATTAGTGATCAATGTCTCAAAGTGTGTATTCGGAGCCAACGAGGTAACATTCTTAGGTTACCAGATATCAGCAAGTGGTACGAAACCTCTTGATGCTAAAGTTAAAGCTATAAAAGATTTTCCTCTTCCTACCAATATTAAACAGTTGCGTAGATTTATGGGAATGTTAAACTTTTATCGACGTTTTATACCACACGCCACACGAATACAAGCACCACTAAATGCCTTATTAGCGGGTAATGTCAAAAATTCACAATCAATCACTCTGAATGGAGACACACTTGAAGCGTTCAATGAAAGTAAAGAGAGCTTATGCAATGCAACGTTACTAGCTCACCCAGATTGTGAAGCTAACCTTGCATTAGTAGCCGATGCCTCGGATTCAGCAATTGGTGCCGTTTTACAGCAATTTAAAAATAACAAGTGGCAACCTTTAGCCTTCTTTTCGCATAGATTAACTCCAGCACAACAGAAATATTCGCCATATGATCGCGAACTTCTTGCAATTTATGAAGCTATTAAATACTTTCGACACATGCTTGAGGCCAGACACTTTGTAATATACACAGATCATAAACCAATTAGCTTCGCTTTTCATGAAAAAAAGCGGAATTGTTCACCCAGGCAATACAGACATCTGGATTTTATTTCCCAATTCACGACCGATATCAGGCATATATCTGGAAAAAATAACATAGTTGCTGACACCTTATCACGAATAGATGAACTTGAAGTACCAATTAAAATGGAAGACTTAGCTGAATCTCAGTATTCCGACCAAGAATTACAAAATATACTTAAAGAAGGTTCGTCACTTCGTTTACATAAATTCAAGCTACCAGGATGTCATAGATTTTTGTACTGCGATATCAGTACACCTACATCCAGACCCTTTATAACAAAGGAATGGCGAAAAAAAGTATTTAACGTTTTACATTCACTTAGTCACCCAGGTGCCAACGCAACAGTGAAATTAATTTCACAACGGTTCGTTTGGCCAGGTATACGAAGAGATTGTAGGGAATGGGCCAGGACATGTCTTCAATGTCAACGCACTAAAGTAAGTCGACACGTATCGGCACCATTGGACACATTTGATTTGCCTCGTGCTAGATTTCAACAAATTCATATTGATATGATCGGACCTCTACCAGTATCGCAAGGTTATCGATACTGTTTAACAGCCATCGATCGCTTTTCTCGATGGCCAGAAGTCATACCCATTATGGATGTTACAGCCGAGACAGTGGCAAAAGCGCTTTTTTCAGGTTGGATTGCCAGATTTGGTAGTCCAGTTGATATAATCACGGACAGAGGCCGACAATTTGAATCTGCCTTGTTTCAGCAATTATCAAAAATATGCGCATTTAATCACAAACGAACAACTGCATATCACCCAAAGTGCAATGGTATGGTGGAAAGATTTCATCGTCAATTAAAAGCTTCAATTATGTGCCACGCATCGAATCACTGGACAGAATACTTACCTTTCGTACTGCTAGGCATAAGAAGCGCCTATAAAGTTGACCTACAAACATCACCCGCCGAAATTGTATATGGCGAACCTCTAAGACTACCTGGAGAATTTTTTGAACATTCGTCAAGCGGAACTACTGATATGGCTGACTTTTCCGCCCGTATGCGTCATTTTGCAAAAAATTTGAGACCCATTCCTGCGTCACGTCATAGTAAAGAAAAAGTATTTATATTCAAAGATTTAAAAACATGCGACCACGTTTTTATCCGGGATGATACAGTACGTGGCTCCCTTCAGCCAGCTTACACAGGCCCTTACAGGGTGCTAGAGAGAGGACCGAAGGTATACAAAATTAATATCAAAAATAAAATGGTATCAGTATCTATTGACAGGTTAAAGCCGGCTTACATACTGACACAAGAAACAGAGTTAGATAACTATACACCATCATTAACTAAAACATCATCAGTGCAGGGTGACAAAAATCAAACTCAAAATCGGACACGGTGTAATAAACGTGTTCGATTCGCAGATTCACACCATCTTTGTCCTGCACTTGGGGGGGAGTGATGTAGGAACTCTATTTGCATGTTTACGTGCTAGTAACCTTTTTACTGCGACTCTCTCACTTCGTATTATAAAATTTATATTACGAAATGTCAAATGAACGGTCTTCTGTTTTTGCGTTGTCATGAGCTAGGAATCTGTCATTGCTAATATATTATTGTAAGTGTATAATTATTAAATGTTTTCCTAAAAATAATAAAGTAAAAGGTTCATAATTTTTTGCTTTTCAGTTTTTTCGGCGGTTTAATTTTTTATTAAAAAGTTTTTATTTTATAATTTTTTGCTGCTATAATCTACTAATTACTACATGCTTAATTTATTTGTAATACACAACTCAGAGACTAAATTATATATCATCCCCATTTTCCTGCCCTTGGGGTTGTTTTTCTTGTCGAAATGTATATGGGACCAACTTCGGGGTATACTCTTTCAAATCAAAGAATAATAATTAAAGTCGGACTATTCTGTCAAAATTTATGTGCGGTCTTAGATATAATCAGTATTTATATAGGACCTACTTCGAAGTATGTATGCCCTTTCCAATAAAAATCAAAATTTTGAAAATCGGACTATATTGTAAAAAGTTATACGTGATCATACATAAAAAAATACGCGATGAATTGAGAACCTCCTCCGTTTTTTTCGTCGGTTAAAAATCGCTTGACCGAAAGCTCCACACCAGTGTAGAATTATTCAAAATAATTCGCGTTCTTATGAATTACTATTGCCCAATCTTCGCTTCTTATAATATGTTTTAAACTATATACACACACAGTTTATACTTGAAATTACTATTAGTTTTAGTCTGAATATCAAATTAAAGATAAAGTTATGTAATGTTTTTCGTTAGGTTAGATTATTATAATAATATTTAAATTATTTTCTAAAGAAACAATAAAAACATTCTTGTCGTACTTGAATGCATGAGGCAGAAAGTTTTTCACCTACGCAAAAGTATTCTTATTTTTAATACAGACTTTTATTTAGGCACATAAGAGACCGGCAGCCATCTTGTTGTCTATTTTTCGAACTAACACTGCTGACCTGAAGGATCTTAATAGTTTCACTGTGTTATGTCACGAGAATCAAAAGTACGGTCAGACATAATAATAACTAACGCAAAGATAGATACAGGAACATATAAAGCTTAAAAATTTTCAATAACTTTAGCTAACCAAGAAAAAAAAATTATAAAGGCGCACTAAAGTATCTATGTATCTATTATGTATTGTTTTTTATATATCATAGGAGGTAAACGAACAGGCGGGTCACCTGATGTTAAGTAATCACCACCGTCCGTAGACACTGGCTACACCATGGGAGTCGCAACTGTGTTGCCAACCTGTGTTTAAGGCAACGTAGCTATGCAAGTACTGTCACTTCACGTCGGTTTTCTGTGAGAGGGTGGTACTACCCCAGACGCGCCGACCCATTCATGTATCGCGCGAGCAACGCACTCAAGGGTTCTACCACGAGGGAATAGACCTATGCTTGAGGCGCTGCCGAGGAAGCATAGTAGTTATCTGCAAGTACTATCTTACACTTGAAGCCTCGCATATCCGTCCACAAATCAGAGAAGTGACATCGATGAATAAATTATACGACCACATTTTTCAAGATACTAGGCGTTCGTTAAATGAAGTTTATACTTCGTAGCGTTATAGATCTTGCACTCGAAATACCTAGAATAATTTTCACTAAGAAACTCCGCCCACATTCTATATACAATTCTGATCTATTTATATAATATTACGAAACTTTAAAACGTTACCCATCATAACAATGGATTTGCGCAAGGTTCAAGAAAATCAAAGAGTATTCAATTTTTCAAAGCAACTACTTCACGTATTATTAGATCTGAATTTAAAATTTTTATCGCATTTAGGTTGTTTTTCAACGGACTCTGCAAATATTTGCTTCTAGTTTGTGCCTAACAAGTTGAGTGCTTTTAAGATTACGAACATTTTTAAGAAACTAAGATAATAATTATTGTTTTTAGTCTCTTTTTTCAAGTTTAAACTTAAATTTGCTACCAATAATATATTATATATATTCGTGCATGATATTTTAGCCACCAAGTTACAAAGCTAATACATCATCGTTTCCATTGAACTATCCAATAGTGTAACAATGATAGCCTGTAACAGTCCCACAGAAAGCATCATCACGACATTTTTCTTTATAACATAGGAGGCAAACGAATAGGTGGGTCACCTGATACTAAGTGATCACCACCGTACATAGACACTTGCAACACCAGAGGAGTCGCAAGTGCGTTGCCAACCTGTTTTGATGGAGGTGGAGAAGAGAGAGGGCGGGAGAGGGAAGGGGAAGGGAGAGGGGAAAAGGGAGAGGGGAAAAGGGAGAGGGGAGGTAGGCCTTCGGCGCTCTCAGTGACCGAACTAAACGCAACAATGCACGCTCTGTTACTTGACGTCGGTTTTCTGTGGGTCGGATGGTACTACCTACCCTACTACGGGTGAGTCGACCCATTCATGCTGAAACAAATAATAACTCCAGCGTGACTCTACCACCTACAATACACAGTTCATAATTCTTTATTATTCGCATGTATAGTGGCATTCCATGAACATTTCTCAAACGGGATCATTTCTCAAAATTTCCTTATGAGATTTTCCATCGCTGCTAGCTGATAATGTGACCGATTGTAATTAGTAAATGTACGCAAATCCCGAACAATATATTGATATACAGGTTTCGACTACACATACGACCTACATTCTGGACTTACTACATCAGAGTACTATCACAACTTTTATACTAAGAGACGTATACAAAATTACAGAGTTAAAAACTTTCAATATAAATAATTGAAGGAGTTTTTGGCGGGGTTTTAGTCTGTCATGTAGTGGATTTTATATTTTATTCATAATCTTGTGTTATTTGACTCTATATTTTGTAAATTTGGTGGTATTTTACACGGTGTTTTTTTATTGTGAATACTTATTCAGTAAGTAGAGAGTAAGTGAAGTGATTGGAAAATAATACCACGGAGCATGAAATTTTGAGACGTCACAAAAACTCCCTGCAAATTTTTAACAAGGGATCCGTCATCTTGTTAGAATAATGACTCACACGACACTTAATATAGAAGTGATCGCACGACGCTTGTAACATTATTGACTACGCGACAATGGCAGTAATAATTTGAAAGATTGATTGCCAAAAATAAAGTAAAAGAAAAAAACAAATTGAAGTTCACAATCTAAAGAGTTGGCAAAAAGTAAAAGGTACATCAACACAGTCAACAAGATCTCTTATAAAAAAAATGTTAAACACAAATGAAACAATCCATCAACTAACATTGTATCAATATTAAAAAATATTATAAGTGTAATAGAGAAGATTATGCTGAATTTAATTTACCATACACAATGATCCCTTCATTACCCGTTTAATACACCACGACGGAGGGGAAGGTCACAGTTAGGGCTGCTAGTTTTATCACCAGATCTTCGAGAAATATACAATTCATACATGACACAGAGCAGAAAGAAGGTCCTGTAAACTTTTCCCTGAAAATAAAAATATTATAGTTAACGTTACTTTTCACTTCCATCTGAAATTGATTAGCCACTACAACGTATCATGGCAACAAGAAACATTTGATTTTATTCGAGCGAGGTGTACCCGAAAAAAATAAACCTGAAACTAGGAATAGCATATATAAATAATAATTGAATAATATCCGACACGAAATATATATAAGAGTTGTTGAAGTATGTATGCTTGGTACACATATATGCTCCAACAACTCATATATGTATGAATAGTTAGCTTAGGTCATAGCTCATATAGGTCGCAAATTGCATGTATCATACAAGCCGAGGTGTGCCGTGCACCCTTGAGCCAGTTGCTCAAATAATGTCGGCTAAGTGCCGCAAGCGCTCGCCTTAGTAGTCCGGTGAAGCTGTTAAGTCAAGCTTGCTGGGTCAATAACGTAGTCATTTCGAAAAAAAAAATAATAACATTTAATTACGGATTTCCAAAAAGCCTTCTCAATCAAATATCTCAAAATAAAGTATTCAAAAACATTTGAATAAATATAATTAATATCAGTTATAAACCTATTATATTAAAATTACGTTGAACTAATGGTTACTAACAAATAAGTTAAATACTTAACTAAACTATGTTGACAAATAATTAAAATTGTAGCTTTAATTTCAAAGCATGTTATATCATATCAACTATGAATATAAGAATACACATTAACTTGTAATACTCACGGAATTGATCGTCTGTTGTGATCGCGGTTCTACAAGTTGGCTCCAACGTTTCTACAAATATTGGTGGTACCATCCAACGCTAAATACGCTAAGCATCCACACGTAATCATTTAACTCTAGCTCAATTAGCCAAAGTGAAGATGCTTAATGTAGAGTTTATTATAGACGCTGTAAACATATTTGGAATTATATGCGATGATAAACCAAAATACTTCTTTTCTCTTAACATTTCGAATACTCCTATTAGAGTGTGTTTATTACATTGCGTGAAAGATATTAAAATATGCATATTTTACATTTGTAAAGTGCAAAATACTATTTTTGATTATTTTTATTTATTCATATTTGGTATATTTTATTCACAAGCCAATTGGGCATGAACCGAATGGCATTAAAGCGTATTCGGTCATGACGTTGATCAACGCAGATTTCAAGTCTTGGTAATAAACTGGCGCTTTCGGTGAAGAAAAAAATAAAAATGAGACTATACCATAGTTGTGAATGGCTTTTTCTAAGCCCGTCGGGCAAGTTACCATCTTCAAGTGAAAAATTTGTCGTTAAACATAGGTATTTTCGAGCAAATGTACTACAAATTCAAAACATTCCAAAGGCCAGTAAATTACAACAAAATAATTAACACCTGAAACCATATACAAATTAGTTGATTAGAAAACGATATCTCTGTTTTCGCAAAACGCAGCAACCCTAGTCGCAAAGAACTTCTAAAATGCATAAAATGTAATAAAAACATTTACTTTTCTTTTTTGTTTACAAACGCTAAGTGAAAATGTAAATTTGTTGTCATTGTCAAGATAAGCACTTTTACATTATGTTTAAGCCCGATAATATTATAACTTTAATCTTATTCGTACATAAAATTTAACTTAATAAGCTATTTCTAGACATATTATGTATGTATGTCAAACTTGTTTTGTGTAAATATTTTTGAAGTATGTAATTGTATGATATGTATTAATAAATGTACGTAATATTTTAAATAATAATATTTATAAATACTATATTAAAGTATTTTTAAAAGCCAATTAATGATATTGCAGTTTTTACATTTTTAATCAGATATATTAATAGTATTAGAACTTTAAGACAACAAAATCAACAAAATATGCATAAAATACCAGAATTTATATTACGACTTGTGTTATATTTTTCCTAAAAATTATTTTTTATCTCATTCATCTTGAGTCCTAAAGTACGAGGTCGATTTACGCATAAGCAAATTTTACTATGTGTTTGTATTATTTTAGGGCCTGAAACACAGCAAATTTGACACTTGTATATATTACTGTTTTTACGATAGAACAAAACCGATAAAAACATGGTTGAAATATATATATTTGCCCCTCAATATTTTTGTTTATGATATTTTTTTATTATTTCATAAAATATTCTTAATACCTAACACATTCCAACCAATTTTACATACAACCTATCTTTGAGAATCTATTTTTTAAATCTTCGTATATATACATTTATGCTCCGTGACGGAGCGAAACAAGTGTAATCGATTGTCTAGATTACACGTCAATCTACAACATATTTTAATTTGTTTATTGGTAATTATACAAAATATAATTAATATATACAAAATATATGTTTATTAATTAATTGATTGATTTTCTTTTCGTTGTAGTTAGACGTAGTAGTGGTCAATCAGTTCCAGGCGGAAGTGCAAACTAGCATCCACCTTTCAATGATGGATTTCCGCAAAGTAACGCCCGCCTTCTTCAATAAAAAAAAATATACATTTATTAGTTAAAACTTAAAAAATATAAAAAAACATTCCACAGCACCACGCAATGTGTTACATTGATGAACAAACAGACAATATTTTATTTAGCTTTGAATATTATTTGAATGAAAACAAATTTAAATGTAAATCTTTTTTTTTCTAACTGACTATGCTATTGGCCTTGCAAGGCCTTTACAGCTTCACCAGACTACTAAGCCGAGCGTTTAAGGCACTCAGCTGATTTTGTTCAGGTAACATGCTCATGAATGCATAAATGTAAATTATCATCTTCTTACTACCTAAATAGGGTAAGCACAACATGTTTCCTCTTTCACTCTCGTCTACCATGTGTCACTTCGATTTTCACACATTTTATACACACATATAATTCTTGACACAATGCATACCTTTTTAGTCTTCTTCTATACCTGTATTAGTTCAATTTACATGTATTACGAGTACATCGATAAAAAACAAGAGTGTATATGCGTGTGTATTTGTTTTGGCGGGAAAATTTATATTCGCTTGTGAAGTAATTATATAGACGGTTGAATTTTCTTACGTTATAAAATATCTTCAGATTTCAATATATAACTTATAACAACGATTTCAGTCACAATAGATAGAGCATATCTGTATTTGTTTATTATATCATATAGTATGTGCCTGCACCTGATTGTTGTAAATTAAAAATTCTGTGTAAAATTATAAATTAGTGTACCGTGAAATTGTGTTTAGCTAGGGCGTAGATTCGGTTATAATTATAAAAAGCTTCAAAGATACTACTACTAAGAGTAGAAGTGAAACAATAAAAATATTAGTCGAGATGAATCTATACTACTACTAAGAGTAGAAGTGAAACAATAAAAATATTAGTCGAGATGAATCTAAAAATAGGTATTTAAATGAATATTATAAAGAAATAAGTCTAAATATGCATGAAATTATAGAAAACTCAAAATATTTTTTTCGTCTTCTAAAACGTAGATGAAATCTTATTACGATATTATCCCGATATTTGCTCGAAAGGTCTATAATAGTGATCTTGATTACAGCTCGGTTTTTTTTTAAATAAAACTGATTTTCTTACATGCACAATCTAGTAAAATGTGAATATATTTAATCGAGCTTAAAACTAATATAATTTTCGATAATACATGATGGAACCCGGATGATAACCCTACTGTCAAGATATAGCTTAGCAAATTTTAGCTTAAATGTCTTCTCTCCTACACTCAACTGTATAACATAACTATCATATAATCTATCACACAACAGAATGTATGTATGTTTCTGACCGTTTACGGCCACGCCTACTGCTTCAAATACGACAATCTGTTTTTTGGCATCAAAACTGTTTTAGATAAAAATTCTCCAGTGTCCAGAATAAGTAACTTATATAACAAATACAAGAAACTAGATATAGTTGGCATAACACTATCTAAATTTAAATATTTAATCAAGTATGGCAATTGTTAACTTACACACACACACATATATATATATATATATAATTTAGTTTATGTTGCAGCATAAAAGTGTCTTCACTTTTCATTAATCTGTACTAAGCAAGTTCTGTTTACTTAAGAAATTGTACATCGTAGTCAATGATTAAAGTAATATTTTTTTGTTTAGAATAAGTCGATGTAACAATTATTGTAAACCTATTAAATAAATTAATTAATATATGTTTTTATATAACGAATAAAGCCAACTTTCCTTTGAAAAGTGCATACATATATTGCACAAATAGGAACATCATTCGGTGTAGCTGATTGCCGCTAGCGGTCGGGTTTTCAATTTATCTGATACCGAGTGCAATAGCGAGTATGTCAATATTTTTCATACATTTTTACTTCATGATCTTCATTACTGCATGATCTCTTTATTCTGGATGTTTTGCTGCTATTTCTTCTCATTACAATGGATCTACGGTGCACTCTTTGCAAAGAATATTGAGGTATAGTTAGATACGTCTTAAAGAAGGTGGAAAAAGTAAAAGTGACCCTGTAAAAATGATCTGGATTTTACAAAATAAAAGGAAACAACATGTCGAATGACACAGAAATAATGTTTGAAAAAGGTTAGAGATCGATAAAATGGAAGATGCTTTTTAAGCATAGTTTAACTGAAAGGCGTTATGTTGACGACAGCGTTCGTCATAAACTTTACGATGGTAAAGCATCTCATCCCACAAACCGTTCGGCTAATAGCCCCTTGTTATCCGAATGAAGCATAAACAACAACACTTGTATCATAAAATCCCCTCACCCAGTGATGTGGGTGACACGTAGCGCGTATCAAGTCTTTATCTATACATATAAAAATGGATGATGGTGTATGTCCGATCGACTGGAAAAACTCTAATTTTCCGACAAAAAATATATGGAGGGGTTGTTGAGGCGTGTATGCTTGGTACACATAGGCGTCTCAACAACTCAAACATATATAGAAAGAAAGAAAGAAATTACTTATTGTTGGAACAATACAAAAACTTTAATTAAACAAACTAATTAGACAAAATATAGTGAAATACATGTTAAAATTAAGAAAAAATAACGCCCAGCAATTGGCAAGCCCATTCAGCCATATGTGCTGTACACCAGGAGTACTGCAGCGCTGATTTTCGATGGGAGCCATTGTGGTGATAAGCGGACGTTCAGTCGGTTATGATTAATATTAGAAAAAATAATTAAAGACCAAATCTAATAAGCACCATAATAACAAGTAACACAGGCATACATAACATGTCACAGACATTCACGTTAAATAGATATTTATTTCGGAGGACAATGAAACAGTACATAAATAGACTTGCGAGAATAGGTTTTACGTTAGTATAATTATTGAGTTTGAAGTTGCAATAGATAAAGTTTATATGAGTGTTTAAAGGTAAGTTTACTATTTTTGGATCGATAAGGTGGTGGAATATTGTTCCAACGAGTGGCGGCATATTTAAAAGACCCTTTGAAAGCGGTAGTTCTATGGACTGGTATCCTTAATGGATTAGTCATGGTGCGGGAACATGTAAAATATGTGTGGCTATCATGTCTTCACTCTAACTTATCATACAGATATTTGGGGTGTTGGTTTTTATCAGCCCAAAAAGTAGCGTAGCCATATGTAACTCACGTCGTGCTGCCATTTTTAAGACATTTGCATCATTCAAAAATGGTGTAATATGCCCACGACGCGGGACATCAAAACAAAATCTGGCGCAAGCATTCTGCACACGCTGTATGGAACGATCAGTACGCGAAAATAAGCAAGGGCCATACACTGTATCACAGTAATTGAGTCTTGATAGAACTAGACTATCAACAAGAATTTTTCTCAGTGTGATACTAAAATACTGTCTAAAGCGATATAATACTTTTAACCTATGGAAGCAGTTTTATTGACATTATTTATGTGTGACTCAAAACGAAGTTCCGGGTAGATGAGTAACCCTAGATTGCGAATTATATCAACCCTATCTATATTCTTCCCCATAATCTTTATCACTGGGTTGGCCGATAGAATATAATTAATTTGCATCTTGCCCCCCAAAACCATGAATTTGGATTTGGCGGGATTGAGGGCTAGTGTGTTTTGCTCAGACGAGGAAATTACTCTATTGAGATCCTCATTAATTTTATGAACCGATACCCCAAGTTCTTCATATTTAAAATAAATGTATAGCTGGATATCATCCGCATACATATGGTAGTTACAATCGCGCAAACAGTGGGTAATATCGGCACTGTATATAATGTACAATAGAGGTCCAAGTATAGATCCCTGTGGAATTCCTCGCGTGACAAGTCTGGGAGAGGAAGCAACCGAAGATCCGTTTTCCTTTTTTATTTCAACATATTGTAAGCGATTAGCCAAATAACTCTGAAACCAATTGGTAGTATTATGGTCAAATCCGTAGTAACGCAACTTAGCTAATAATAAATTTATGTTGATTGTATCAAAAGCTCGTGAAAAATCAAGCAGAACAAGAAGAGTTCCCTCTCCCCAATCCCGTGCCTCAAGAATATTGCTAACAACATCTAACAAAGCAGTAGTAGTACCACGTCCATGCCTAAAACCCAATTGAAAATCCGGTAAAATACTGCTTCTTTCAAGATATTCGATAATTTGCGTGTACACAACTCGTTCAAGAATTTTTGACAAGCAGGGCAGGATGCTTATTGAACGCAGTTCATTGAAATTTTGTGGGTTATTATTTTTCTGTATTGGGCGGAATTGAACACCGCCAAAGATCTGGGAAATTGTTAGTGCTGATGGACACGTTAATAACGGATGTAATATCTGCCAAGGTTTACGGAAGTGTGAGCCTTATCATATCCTTAGATATGCCATCAGTTCCCTGAACATTTGTCGTAATGTTCTTTATAATATTAAGTACAGTTATTTCGTCAACAGTCGTAAGTGCAAATGTTGATGAACCATGTCTATAATACTCGAAAAATGTCAACTGCGAGAGTGTTACATTCTGATTCCCGGGAACATCAAGAAAAGCATAATTTATCCTTTCAGGATCATGAAGGTGGTCAGGGAGAATACTTTCTTGGCTTGGCAAGTACACATGGGATTTTAAACTTTTCCATAGCAACTTGGAGTTTGTAATGTTATCATTAACATGCTTCGTGAAGTAAGCTTTCTTTTCGCTTTGTAAGGACTTTTCCGCAAGCCGCTTTAATTGAAAGTAGTAATCTTTATGGGTGTCGAGTTTTGTACGTCTATACTGAACACGAGCTTTATCACGTAGTTTACACATTAATTTTATAGTCGGTGTAATCCAAGGTGTAGGCACACTGCGAAAAGACTTGCTTTTAATGGGAGCATGAATATCAAACAAATGTTTTATGTAAATATTGAAAACACCATAACATTAACATCTTCTAGGTTGCATATAGAGTTCCATGATATCAATTCGAGGTCGCGTTGAAATAAACTGAGTATAATATCTTGAAACGGTCGATACACCACTAGTCTCCTAGCAGGCTTGTCCTTCTTTACGACTAATTGGCAGGTGATAAATGCATGATGCCGTAACTCTATTATGTGGTGGACAGCAAGATTTCTGTACCTAGTATCAGTGCAGATAACGTCAATAAGAGAGCAACTGTCATTTACAAAATGCGTTGGCATCGTCACTATTTGACTGAGTCCGCAGTGGTTTATATACTCCAAAAGCCGTTTAGATTTGTTGCTACCCACATCTAGCAGATTTACGTAAAATCCCCAAGTAAGATAATGTTATCGAAAGGGGCGAGAGTGCTGATGCTCAATGTTATAGAGTCTAAAAATATATCAAGGTCCATCCAGGGTGGACGGTAGGCAGTACCAAATAGGATTGTTTTTCTATTCAAATTAAGGCTCATCCACAGTTGCTCAACTTCCGGGGTTTCCGGGTGTGGCCAAACGCGTACCTTAAATTCTGCTTTTATATAAAACCCAACTCTACCACCACGTCCACCACTAATAGTTGCCGGTTGTGGTGTATGTCTTAATCGAAAACCTGGAATAGTCGGAGCCAGTCCTTCCTCCCCCAATCGTAACCACGTCTCATTGATTGCCATTATGTCCACAGAGTGATTACTCATGGCAATTATGGACTCATCGTGGCCGGTAGCAAAAGATCCCGCGTTAAAAAGCCCAAACTTTATATACTTGCTATTAGCCATGTAAAGAATTAGTAGTTAACATTGGCAACGTATAGGTATATGACATATGAAAAACTACAATTATAAATAACTTATGAAATATAATATCAAATAATAAATTGTCAGATAATTGAAAGTTACAGTAGTTGAGAGTACGTAAATATTCGTAAATATCGATATCATGGTACGAAGACTGTGCCATATAATGTGTTTTAAACTTATGTACAATATGTAATGTTATTATTTCAAAGAACTTTAAGTAGCAATAAAATATGTTCCATCTTGTAATTGAAAATAAATTAATTGTTAAGGTAAGCGGTAATTTAATGCGAATATACATTAAAACATAATAAATTAAACAATTGTTAGTGCGAGGTTCGATGGACGTCATTCTCCGTAGTTCCGAAAACCCGTAGTATGTCCGCCTCACAGTGGATACGATAGACAACGTCATCAGGCTTGCGGCGGGCAAGAATTCGACCTCTGTTCGTCCAAACGTATTTCCACCCTGTTCGTTTTCCGGCATCTCAAGCTTGACGAAATAACTGTCTGTTAAGTTTTGTCAAACGCTCATTAATATAGAAACGCTTAGGTATTCCTGGTAGATCTAAGTCGGCAGTGTTTGCACCACGGCGAACCATGGCACTTTGAATAATCGTGTCACGCAGGTCTCGTCGTGCCATGCGTACAATAATAGGTCGAGAACGGGGCTCAACAGGTCCAGATGGGTCTGTGGCAATAATATGTCGACCTCCAGCTCGATCCGCGCTGACTATGTTGCGATCCTCCAAGCAGACATTTAATTTGGTGGCGATGAGTTTCACTATATGAATTAGATTTTCCCCGTGGCATTCAGGTATATTAGTGAGTTCGATATCACTGCCAAGAAGTTCCTGATCCCGGTCATTAATGTCGCGTTTAAGTTGCGCGACGACCTCATCAATATTCGACTTGGTAGTGGTCCGATTAACTGTCTGCTCCAGATCGTCTAACCTCTTCTCCATTTTATCCACGCGGCCAATAAGAGACCTTATCTCTGCCATCTCCTCTCGGAAAGCAAGAATTTCGCCAAGGGTAATGCACATCTCGTCCCTAATATGATACAGTTCTAATTCAAATTCACTGACTGTTTCGGTAAAATTTTGAACGACATTACCTGTAGAAATCACAACATTACTGGCTGTTGTTACCCTTTTCTTACATTCATAACATAGCCAGGAGGAAGCAATTGCTCCAGTCTGCGGTAAGGCCACACATAGGCGATGAAAGTAACTGCTACACTTCATATATTTTGCGCCATCTGTTGGTGACGTAAATTTGCTACAGCTACCACACTTAACACCTGGCATAGCGATTAAGATATCGATCAATTTAGTACACCAATTATGTCGAGAGATGGCGTTATGTTACAGTCAGGAATTTAATATATTTTAGATAAAAAGACTGTGTAGTACAACCACCATAGAAGGAGACACTGGATTAGGTTGAAAGTGCACATACACTGCAGTAACAAGTATTGTTCAGATTTGGCCACTTTTGGGATCACGATAATATTAATTTATTTAAGGTAGAGATGAATAGTTATGAAGGACAGTAAGTATTATTTCATATTTCACTTATTTCCTTTGCACAAAAATACATGCGAACAATGGAGTATGTATAAAATCACTGTATGAAACACGTTGATAACAAATCACTTATGTTACTTAAGCACTTTTAATAATATAACAACAAGAATACAGAGAGCTATGTACCGACTTAACGTCCGTCTACCGTCTATGAATAGTTATATATATGAATAGTTAGCTAGGTTAGCTAAGTTAGGTCGCGAGTTTGCATGTAACAGGCAACAGCCAAGCCGAGGTGTGCCGTGCACCCTTGAGCTAGTTGCCCAACTAAAATCGGCTGAGTGCCTTAAGCGCTCGCCTTAGTAGTTCGGTGAAGCTGTTAAGATCTTGCTAGGTAAATAGCGTAGTCAGTTCGAAAAAAAAAAAAAAAAAATATGTCCGGTCGATAGTATTCAACAGCGTTTGTCCGGATATTTTAGAAGTTGGATATCTAAATGTTCTTTAGTCAACCGCACGTCGTGAAAATTAGTATGCGTAAATATGTGAACAAAAAAACATATTTTCGTGAAACCCATTTAGCTATAATAGGCCTTTAGACAACGCTGCAATAATTAAAACAAATAATAGCAAACACGGGGGGCACAGCTGGTATTCTTATGTTATTCTAAAGTTCAATATATTTGAAGTTTATTTTTTTAATGTCATATACACCAGCAACACCAGAGGAATAGCAAATGCGATGCCTGGGTGTGTTAGCGGGGAACGGTGAAGGGAGAGGTGGGCCTCCGGTAGTCTAACTGACTAAACGAGAAGCAACAATGCAAACACTGCTACTTCACGTCGGTTTTCTTTGAGTCGGGTGGTAGTAGCCCGGACGAACCGACCCATTCATGTTGAAACGAGTTATACCTTCAGCGTGGCTCTACGACCTACAGGATGATGATGATAGCTTTGTCTATAGCGTGTTCAGACATAGTGGCGATGGATGTAGGTACGAATCCTTGCAGCTGACTTGGAGCTACCGGTGTAAGTAAACATGGTAATGAAATCATGGCATGATGGTGAGGTTTTTCTAGGTCCACCTGGCTAGTTACCAAGTGTCCAAATAACAACGTATTCTAAGATGGTCAAAATACATTAAACATACCAGGGAACAAGCTTTTAATTGCCAATGTCGGAACACACTTATAAGTAGGTTTTAGAGCCTTTTTGTAGGTGGCAGATCAACGCTGACGATATTATTGGTTTCGGCGTGAATGGGTCGGCTCGTCAGGGGTACTACCACTCGACCCACGGAAAACCGACGTGAAGTAACAGTGCTTGCATTGCTGCGTTTCCTTTGGTCTGAGAGCAGTAGTCCATCTTCTCTCCTCTCTCCTCCTCCCCCTAAATACAAGCTGGTAATCCTGCGTTTTGAAAAACATGTTCTGGAGGCAACACGCAATTATATGTATAGACTTAAGCTTCTATATAATATTCGCGCATACATTAGTACAGAAATAAGAATAACGCTATGTGAATCGCTAATTCTGTCTAAACTAAACTATGCTGATATTGTATATGATTCTTGTATACTCAATAAAACAAAGAGGCTTATACAGAGAGTACAGAATTCCTGCGCACGTTTCTGTTTTCACATACCACCACGAACTCACGTCACACCTTTCTTAAATCAAAGGCGACTCCTAAAAATGGAGTATAGAAGGCAGCTGCACCTACCTACACTATTATTTGGTATAATAAAGACCGGGAAGCCTGAATATCTCTATGAAAATCTAGTTTGGACAAGAGATCAGAATAGTTATAGAACTAGGGCTTCAAAGTATATGTTATGTACTCATCGGCATGCTACCACCTCATTTCGGGGTAGTTTTAGGTTCGCTGCTAATAGATACTGGAAAGACCTGCCCCCTCCAATGCGTAATCTCAACACGGTGCTTACATTTAAAATTCATATTAAAAAGTTTTTATTAGCATCACAATGTTTTGTAAATTAATGGTTTTGCATCTAATTTCTATCGAATGAGTCACGCCTGAAATTGCTTATATGTTGTTTTATACATCCTACTAATTTTATTTATTTATTTCCCCAGTGTACGATATATACTATATTATTTTTTAGGTTACTTATTTTCGTTATATATATTATATTTCATACTTTTAATTAATATTGTTCCATGACTTGCATTGGGTTCCAGCTGAAAATCAGCGCTAAGTGTTTCTCATAACACTTTAGCATATGCTGAACTGGATTCCGTTTCGTAATGTTGACACATGCATATTTGTTTTTCCACTGTTGTATACTTGTAAATAAGCATTATGAATAAAATATTTCTTTCTTTCTTTAATGCATTTGCGACTCCCCTGATGTTGCTAGTGTCTGTGGACAGCGGTGATCATTTAACATCAGGTGGCCCGCCTGTTCGTTTGTTGCTTATGATATCTCAAGGGTTAGACAGGTGGGTTTAAAAAGAATTCTAGAACCAAGCTCTGATTTCATCCGATGGTTTTTTTCACTAAGAGCTCCAACTGATTCATAAGGTTTAGGACTTACGTCAATCAAATGTTCGAGCACGATAACCACTGAACCATAGTCATCGACAGGAAAAAAATAATTAACTAACCCTTCCACAGTCGATTTCACTATGCTTTTCGGTATGACAAATGAGAAGTTATAAAAAACAGAGTAAGGTTAAAATCTGTTAAAGAGTTAAAAGTTACAAGTATTAATTAAGCCGTTAACATAAAATAGTACAACAAAGAAACAAAGGCGATCTATTAATTTACACAAAACAATCCGTTTCCGAAAATGTAATACAACAATTTTACCATAAGTAAAGTTGTGGCTGAAACTAGCAAACATTATATTAGGTTAAGAAAGAGTATATACACTACGAATGAAACAGAAATAATACGTGAACCATACAACAAAGTACGTCGATTTACACAGCTTTATATTTAGCCCCAGGATCTATAAAAATCCCATTATTATTGTTCTTTTGCCAGCTTTCCGCTACTTTCGATCGAGGCCGAACACATCTGACCCCTATTACGATGGCAGAGAGCAATATCAACCCCGTACGTTGATATGTTACCTCGTTGGAGACATTTACGGGAAAAAAATCGACTCGGATTATACGGGGAGTAACTTGTGACTAGAAGGGAACTAACATTCGTAAATCAAACCCTTGTTTCCTATTTTAAATTTTATAAATTACAGCATTCATTTCGATGATTGGACGGCTGAACTTTATTAGATTGGTTGACATGACTGTCGCATTATTATTATCCTAACTAAAGTTTGTTTGTTACAATTTCAAACCTTAATAAACCTTTAAAACTTTTAAACCTTAATGTAGTTGGTAGAGCCACGCTGAAGCTATTATTGGTTTCAGCATGGATGGGTCGGCTCCTCCAGGGTAGTACCACCCCTCTCACAGATAACCGA
>JACEII010000026.1:693100-706695 GCA_014332785.1 Antheraea mylitta | reverse complement strand
TTTTGGGCTTGATGGAGAAGGAGTCTGATATCAAATCGTTTGATCATTAATCTCAAGGCATTTAACGGACTTTGAAATTGCCACGACTTTGTGACTTGCTTTTCTTTATATCATAGGAGGCAAATGAACAGGTGGGTCACCTTTTGTTAAGTGATCACCGTCCAGTGGAGTCGCAAGTGCGTTGCCAGCCTGTGTTGGGGGATGGAGGGGGAAGGGAAGAGGAGATGGGGAAGGTGAGGAGAGGTAGACCTCCGCCTTTCTCACTGACCGAACGAAACGCAACAATGCAAGCATTGTTACTTCACGACGGTTTTTTGTGCTCATGCAACGTGTCAAAGGAAAGTGAAGTGACTACTTTAAATTGCAATCACCCCTCTCGCCCTTTATGTTGGTAATTCCAAATATCTTTGTGCTAAATCGACAAAAGTGGGAAAAGTTTCAGTAGGTGATAGAGCCACGCTGTAGCTATTATTGGTTTCACTATGAATGGGTCGGCTCGTCCGGGGTAGCACCACCCTCTCACAGAAAACCGCCGTGAAGTAACAGTGCTTGCATTATTGCGTTTCGTTCGGTCAGTGAGAACGCCAGAGACCCATCTCCCCTCCCTTCCCCTCTCCCTTTCTCCCCATTCCCCCAAACACAGGCTGGCAACGCACTTACAACTCCTCTAGGCTTGCTAGTGTCTATGAACGGCGGTGATCGCTTAACAACAGGTGACCCGCATGTTCGTTTGTCTCCTATATGATATATAAAAAAAAGAAAAAATGAGTACAAAAACTTGGCTCGAGAGTAAAAAAACTTATGATTTAAAAAAATATGTAAATCGATTCAGTATTGTCCATTTTATAAGTATATTATAGGGATTGACTGACGTTATTACATTCTTCCTAATTATAAAATCGACCCTTTCTTCAAATAAATATAATCTAAATAAAAAGTATATTGTAAGATGTAAATAAAAAATTCGATAAACATTCTAAAGACATTATCAGCAACGTCTGTTCCACGGAAACCGAGACCTTTTTCCCGATAAGCCAAAACAAGTCGCCCTATAAATGTTTTTTGTCATACGGTTTCAATGTTGAATAATTTACAACTCCAACTTTTCATATATTTCCTGAGGATTTCTGTTTTTTTTGTCTATCTGTTTGAAATATTGTGTATGCGAATGTTGCTGCAAAAGTTTTCTCGTTCATGTTGTTATATTGTTTTTTTTATACCTATGCAAGAATATCTAGTGAAACCGTATACAGACTTAAACGGTAAGTATTTAAATTAACACGACTTTTATACCTATTTTCCGTGAACGGGTGAAGTTGAAATTTGGCATAGTTAAAGTTTATATGGCGGAGAAGTGCAGAAAGCTGTTTATTTTATATGAAATGCATTAGAAGTACATTAAATTTATTAAAATATGCACTACTCACACTACTGCTTAAATTTTATACAACATATACACACATGTAAATAAAACGACATTTTGACAGCCATCAGTAACTAAGAACTTCAAAAAAGGTTGTGAAGGAGGTTGCTATGCTCGACTGTATGTATTTTTTAACTCTTATGTTCCAATTACCATTTTTCATCCTACATTCAACAATGATATTATAAAATAAAACTATTATTGTAATATTTATTATTTCTTAAGGTGAACTCACTTCAAATGATGATTTAATAAAAAAATGAGCCAAATAATACTTTGTATAATCAAAATAAGAATTTTGTTCATAAAAGTAATCCATGACTTAGACTTCCGCGGTTACAACGTTGCAATTCAACCTCATGTAGCAACAAAAAATAATTTATTTTCAAAAGCTAATAGTAGTATTAAAAACATCTTTGTCCTGGATTCACCATTTGATTGTATTGTGAATCTATTACTTTTCCAAACGATGATACTGGGTATATCACTATTTTTCATAATGAACAGACTAAATTTAATTCAAATAACACCCACCCACGGCGTCGTGTAAAATTAATTGAAAATTGTATCATGGGTTGCGATAAATTTCTTTATTTTCGTAAAGTTATGTTTGCTTAAAACTTGAGAGCTTTACCATGTGATTTTTGTTTCAAATTTATAATTAATTCTAATTTTCATTTACACATAGATTTTTTTTAATGTTTATATAATAAAGATCATGGCAAATGGCAAATAACTGAGTAGCCATGATGAAAACCTCTGATTATAGAAGTATATCCTCCGACAAAAGAACCCTAATAAAGTTCAAACTTTAAATAATCAATTAACTATGGGCGAATGTCGATCACTGGGCGCCCACTAGTAACTACTAATTCCGTGATTTTCGCCAAGCTACTACAAACCTCAAGGGATAGAAAATTCGCTATGTGTAATTTGGGTATACATCTACAACTATGGGCTCACGTCTGACATATCAACACAGTAGGTACCATACAGTTACCTAGTAAACTAGCTAGGAATGATGATTTCACCCATGAAATAACATTTCTTCATCATCATTTTAGATTATTTATTTATAGCCAAAAAAGTCTACGTGACAAAGTCCATGTCTCTTATTTAAATCTGACGGTTGTCGCGTGCAAACGCTTATCCTCTTTGTCCCTTGTCACTGTTTTACAAACTGATTATCCAATCGTAAAAGAAACTTTCTGTTTCGATTTTATATTTGAAACACCAGTAATAGAATTCTACGTGGTAATATTGTAACTTCAGGTCTGAGTAACTCTAGTGTTAAGAGAAAATTTTTGCACAAGTAGATGCAATTTTTCCTTAAAAACTGGTTTAACGATTTGCATTTTTTTTAATTTTGCTAAATTTTCATTTTTGGATTTATCTTAATGAGATTTTTTTTGGTAAGACATCAATTAAAGCAAATCCTAAATAGAGAAAATGTTTAGCCTACATTCTGAAAATTCCATTACACAAATTCCATTTAGTTGAATAGGATTTCTGTAACAGGATTCATTTCTTATAGGAATAAATAAAGGTATTTATTAGCAATCATTGAGATAAGACCGCTTTTTTACACCTTTTAAGAGAAATATCATTAAAATATTCAATAACCGTAATGAAATCAATGTAATAAATATGCAAAAGTAAAGATATATAAATGGCATTATCTAAATGATAGTTATTTTATGGTCTTCTTGTACTTAATGTTTGTGAAAGCAGCTCCTATTCCATTCGCGCGTGACACCCGTTCCAACATACGTATGCTACTGGCCGTTTTCAACAACAGCGACTGCTTCAGCTCCGCGCTGGTGTCCATTATATGGCTAATATAGCCGATTTTCTTACGGAACTTGCGTGCACTTTGTACACAAGTGAGAACTCAATTCGCGTAGGTATTATTGATTGCCGCTGGTGGTAGGACTTTCAACTTATCATATCTAATATCAAGTGCAGCATGTCAATGTTTTTCGTAAATCTGGACTCTAGTTGCGACAGAGAGTTGTGACTCTAGAGCTCATCTCCATTTTCGATGTTTAGCTGTTAGTTTCTCCTACTGCAAAATATATATAACAGTTCGCCGTCGCGTCTGGAACAAGGCAGTTACCGTGTCGTTATTATTATATAGTTGCTTTAGCATCCGCTTTCGATACTTGCAGCGTGTTTCTAGCAAAACCGCATCGAGTTGTTAGCATGTGGAATAAGAGAATAATTCTCCATCGCTGCAGCGCTGAATATAATGACTTAATAGTAGATTAATGGCAACATACAGTACACTTCTCTCTTTTATAATCCCACATTGGAAATAAAAGAAGCCACATAACCAGGCTTCTTGAGACGGTTTTACCTCCACTAATGGTAGATTAAGCCTGTGCAAATGTGATGGTACAGATGGAATGGGTTCCTCAACGAGTATTGACCAAAATGTAAAAAGCCAGGTGGCGAGATGTACTAACGACATTATAGATCGCCTTTGAAAAACCTGAATAAGACTAACACAGAATAGGGACTGGGTTAAAAAGAGCTGCCGACGATAACAATTATAAGGTAAAGTGTGATGGATGAATATCAGAATCGATAAGATATAAACGTTTGTAGACAATCATCATAGTTGCCCATGTATAGATACTCGTACTTCAAGACAAATATTGCGTTGAAATCGTCACGAGCAATCATAATGTTGTAATCTTAATATCTTGAACTTTGTCACTTTTTATTTTCGAAGTGAACTTAGTAATGCGAACCACAATTCTTTGTAATAAATACAGGTTTTTCAGTGGTACCTCTACCATTAGTACTTGCCCAATTTCTATTTCTCTCATCAGTATGCGTAAGAGTAATTTGTCTATAGGAGATCGGAATAACTTAATTTATTTATATATGTATTTATTTTATTTCATTTATTACAAAGTTATTTCGTGTTCTCTCTAGTAAAGTTACGTTTTTAATCAAATCGATTAAGCCATTATTCTTCAAAAGATCAATAACCTACGACAGGTAATAAATCTGATCAAACGTAAAATTATGCAGAAAAAGACAAAAGTTCTAAGCATGTATATAAATCAGAAAGACAGAAAACTGTATTGGAAAAATAATATCCTCTGAGAGTAAACATATTTTATTCATAAATATCCATAACAAAAAGTACTCGAACTCCTCAAACATATATTTCATAATAATGTTACTTCGAAACATAATAACGTTAGTACAAATTGATATGATTTGTTATGTAAATAAGAATACAAGGACTACACGATGTTTACATTATACTAGGTCTATCCCGCGATTACCTTTACTTTATCTTCCATTTAATGAGATATTTTGAAACGACTCGCGCGTCATCTATTGTAATTTATAGCAATGCAGAAAGATTTGCAGGCGAACGCACAACAACTTACCAACGTAATCACAATCGGATAATCCGTATAGGAACGTATTTGGAACAAACAAAACATTTATTGCTAGAAATATACCAAGAAGTAATAGCAAAATTGTGGAATTCCTCGTCATAACTTGCAAGCCTCTTTGTTATGTAAGGTATCGTCGTTCGAAAGTAAACCATATAACATGAGTGGTGGAAATGACTTACATAGGAAGTAAAAAAGTTAAATTCAACCTGAATCGAATAAAATGTATGTAGGACTAAAAAATTGTTGGATTAACTTTAAAGAGTCATTGTAACCAAGAAACTATACAGTTTTGGTATATATGATAATGTATGAATATTATCTACGAAAGTTTAAACGCAACCAAATTCTAGGCAAACGTGTGTTACTTACTTACTCCCAGAAAGATATAATCGTTCTCGTTCTAAAAACAGAACTAGATGTAGTCAAGGTCAGCGACATAGATTTTAACATCTTTTTTAAATTCTTTTAGAAAACTGGATAAAATGATAACTTTATAACCTTCACCAACATTATTGCTTTGCGCCATTTTTTGAAGTGAAAACATCTCTAGATGCGTTGAGCGGTATTTTTAGCAGCAGATAAATTTATAATTTGCGTCATGACATGTTACGTAAGCATGACCACCGTAATGCGTTTGCGAAGCTTACGTAAGACTACCGACGCGAGGTATAGGGGCGTGTGTACATGTAATATTCATATTTTGCAGCTCATCATACGTTTGAATGATTAATAGACCTTATATAAATTTATAGAATTATTGTGTTATAATATAAATGTGTTAATAATTTCGATATTACACTTTTTGTTATATATTCACACTATAAGTCCCTATGACTGCCTCAACTTTCTTCTTATCCTTTTCGATACAACTGTAAGTATCTCAATTGCTTGGTAATAGACTTTCAGTTTTGTTATATAATTTTTCTTTGAAAATTTTCCTCTAATTTATGTTTTCCATAATTCCGTTTTTTTCTCGAACTGACTACGCTATTGGCCTTTATTTTTTGGCCTTTACAGCTTCACCGGACTACTTCCATAATTCCGTGCATATTTACAACTCATGGAGGACACCTTTAATTATTTTACACGTTCTCTGGCTCAATTTTATAATTTTAAACAACACTAGGTCAAAAGAAGCACACACAAGTGCTTGTAAGCGTTAGTATTCTTAGTTATTAACAACTGAAATCTAAAGTAACACACTTTTGGCCGGTTTAAAGGTAACGAGCGAATGGGCATTTTCATATCAGAAGTCTCACTGAACATAAATGCTATTGAACTAAATGCTTTAATGGTGTGGAGATAAGGTCTATATAGGTATAATGAAACACGGCTAAATAAGTTTACATAAGCGCTTTTAGAATAACAATAATCATTACATAACAAAGTACAAAACAAAGTTCTCTTCCGCATTTGCCTATCTGTCTTTCTGTTTGCGATAAAATCAAAACCTGCCGAACGGATTTTCATGCAGTTTTCACCAGTGGTTACAATGATTCATGGGGAAGGTTTTGGTATATAATTTGTCAAGGTTTTTTTTATAATCAAGGCTTGCCAGCGTCTACCAATCTCGCTAGTATTGGATAAAACAGAAAAAAACGTACAATGAACGTAGAAATACACTACATATAACATATTTTTGTGACTTTTATTATCAATAAGAATATATGGGAGAATTATTGTCCAAACAACTCTTTTATTAACGGAGAATGCGGATTACTTAGGATCGCTCCACGGGCTTTACATGCGATGATACCCTTCGATATGAATTCCGATTGTACCGAGGGTTGTTGACCGAACAAAAGAGATTTTTAGCTATAGTTATATACCATATAATACTACCATTGTTGCTGGTAACTTTACAACGTTATGCATGTTTCACAAAATGTTTTTCAAATCGGATTCAGTAGCTCCTGAGATTAGCACATTCAAGCAAACATACTCTTCAGCTTTATAATATTAGTAAAGAGAGACAAAACTAGAAACCTATCTCAGTTTCACACACATGCACTACAATTAATTAATTAATACAATTAATTATTAATGATCACGTAAAGAGTTGAAAAATTATTAAAATTGTTAAAAATGATTCAGAAAACTGAACAAGTGTATATTGGAATGCATAATCGCTTTTATTGTTTAATCACTAAGAGCATATGTTTTCTTAATATCCGTAAAGATTTCGAAGAAAATATCAGTGTTCCTTGTAATACTCTTAGATGCAACGTTATATAATCTCATTAGTCTATTTAGCGGGAAGGAATGACTTAAATTCGTCCGAAATCGTTTTTCCCAAAATAGTTAGTAATTTCTTGATCACGGTATCCGATAAGGTCACCTAACACTCACTTGCATCCAAGATACTATTTACGCATCAAATAAAGATATCCTTAAAAAGTTATTATAAAAGACCAAAATTCAACCTCACAACTCGGAGACATCGGCGGTTGAATATCACCCACAAAAGCCGGTAAATGTACGCACGTAGGTAAAATATTTTCGGAAATTTACGTAAGTAATTTTCTTACACGCTATAACGGATATAAAGACATTTGCAAGTCATGCGTTCAAATTGCAATTGATTTAACTTGATAAATGCGTATTTTCCGCGTGAATTTGTAATATTCGATAACGTTTCTCAGAAGTGTGATGCTTATGGAGCGTAAGTGAAAAATAGACTGAGCAAACATAACTTACCTACTACAGTCTTCGCCAAACTTTATGACCGCTCTGAATATAACTGTGCGGAATACAAATTTAGGAATAAATAATATTATGTAATACATTGAGACAATTTAAGGATAAATAAATGGGAAGTTTAGGCTTCTTTACAACAATATTTTAACTTTTTTAAGCTAAATGGTGCTTGCGACTTCGGTGTCACGGAAATGTTTTTATGATCTGGATTAATCGTGGACTGACTTTTATTTTTTCACTAACTTTTAGCCGCGGCTTTACTCACTATAATGTAGATTTTACCTTAATAATACGATTTTCTGAATAAAATGTACCCTATTACACCCTATGTATTTTTGCCAACATGTATACAAAATTTTATGTTAATAAGTGGAATAATTAAATGAAGCAAACAATCAATTTTACATTCGCATTTTATAATATTAGTTAGAATTGTGTTTTGTATTTCAACTTAACTAAAACAAATTTTAAGCCCCATTTTCTATATTAATAGTATACTAAAATTGCTACATTAGACTATTCTCATTAGTAACCTATCTTCCATTTAAGTTATTGTTCTTCTACTTCTTCAAAGAATACCCTGGAACAGCAGACTTCAATTTAAGTCATATGTAAATGACAACAATATGAATCACTTTTCTTATTTTTATTCTTGGCTTTATATTTGAGTTACTTCAGAAATGGAGTGGCTATGTATTTTTTATTGTTGTGAATTTTATATCACGTTTCATCTTTGATAGACAGAACACTTTTGTTGTACGGGATATCTGTCTCTATGCTTTTTGACAGCTGCCCAAATATAAAGCCTCAATTGTTGTTCTACAAGAATATTACTAGCGCCTCGCAATCATTTTTGCCGTAGGTTTAGACGGAGGTAAACCTGGATAAAGGCAGCGGTGTTTTCAATGATATTACTGAAAGCTTTTAGGGATGTTGCACATTTGTATGTGAGTTATATAGTGCCTGTAATAATCTTTAATATACACTTTTTATGACAATAGTTTTTTTGTGTTTTTGATACATAAGTCTTTAATCATAATCTCGTCTGATTTTAAATGACGTTGTGGTCTAAGATGGTAAACACTTTAAACCTAGAGTTCTCAAGAGCAAATACCCGAACAGTGTATCGGAACAGATTTCCAACCGAAGAGTGGTAGCTAGCGGACAGCGGACTCAGAAAACGTCTCTGAGGTGGTTGAGCCATGCCGAAGCTATTACTGGTTCAGCATGGATGGGTCGGCTCTCTCGGGGTAGTACCACCCGCTGACTGAAAGCCGACGTGAAGTAACAGTGATTGTATTGTTGCGTTTCGTTCAGTAAGTGAAAGCTCCGGAGACCCACCTCCCTTCTCACCCTCCCTCTCTCCCTTCATCCCCTAAATACAGGCTGGCAACGCGCTTGCGACTCCCCTGTTGTTTTCAGTCTCTATGGACGGTGGTAATCCCTTTACAGCAGATAAACCACCTGTTCATTCGCCTCCTTTGATAAAAAAAATAAACCCCACAGCCATGCTATGGTTTCATCATGATATTCTCATTCACCGAAAGTTCTAACTCACTTGCAAGGACTTGATACCTACACCGATGGATACCATGTCCAAGCATGCTACCAACTAAGCCATAATCGCTGTAGTCCGGTAAAAGTTCTTGCATAATAATATCAGTTGTATTCTAAATGAATTATACAAACAAATATCCATTTCCTATAATTTATTTGATGATAATAATAGATAGGAAAAATTACATTACGGATCGGGATATTCGATGGTAATTATGAAACGCCCGATAGTCGTGAATCGATTGCCGACGGCAGTTGTACCGAATCGTTCTTACAGATACGTTTAAGATTGATGTCTTATGATTACTTAGAAAATACCATGGTTTAACGTTTTTATGGCGTTCTTTTTCAACTTTTCACTACAATCTATACTAATAGTAAAGTGACAAGCGATTGTTTCGTTTTATCTAAACGCGCTGTACTTTAAATTACCCATAAAATTAAAAAATATTAATTGAAGTGAAACTATGTCGATTTTGAGCATCCTCATATACATATAAGCCAAAGAAGTTTCACATTCTTCTCGTATACATACTGATAGTATATATGCACTGTATTTATAATTTGCTAGCCACTTCCCGCGACTTCGTTCGCGTGGAATAGTTACTTTGGGCTAACGTTAACACGCAACAGAAGCTCTCAAGACGGAAAAAAACTCCGATTTTGAAACATTATTTATTAGTGCTCCACTCCTATTGATCTTGCCGTGATGATATACAGTCTATAGTGTTAGAGTGTCACTTCCGGTACCGCTCGTCATTCAAGACTTGAGATACTAGCGCTACATATTAGAGATACGCATTGATACTAGCGCCAAGCGCCAACATATAAGAGAGATACATTAACACTAACGCCATTTTATTAAAGATACATAAATGAGAATTATTATAATTATATAGATTTCAATGAGTCCTTTCAATAGGAATTGATATTGTTCATTTATTACTTGCACAACATTAGTTTTATGATAATAATAGTAATTGCTTTGACTTCAATAGTTTGACCTATAAAGGGCTAGATGTCTCTACTCTACACACATCCACATATTTCAGATACATAAATAACAATGATATAACAATGATTTTATATAGAATTGATGTACGTAAATAATATTAATTTGTTCATTAATTATTATCTTTCTGTTACTTAAAACATTTAGCAGAATTATAAGTAAATGGTAATTGGTTTGAGTTATATAGTTCGTCTTATAAATTAAATAGTTCGGTCTATAAAAGGCAAGATGTCGGTGTTATCTACGCATTCCATTGTAAATTGTACTGTAAGCCGTAACTCTGGGCAAATAAAGATTGAAAGTATTTACTTAGTGTTATTGGTATCCTGACTGCATCGACTATGTCGTATACAACCTAATAACAATAGCCATTCTCGATAAATGAGCTATGTAACACTGAAATATTTTTTCTAATCGGACCAGTAGTTCCCGAGATTACCCTCTACAACATCACAAACTCGCAAACTTTACCTCTTTATAATATTAGTATAGATTTAATAAGAAAAGTTTTAGACTATCAATCAATCATACGATTCTTGGAAAGCGGATAAATTAGCATGGGAAATGTAAGTTACAAAAAAGCTTAAGTGAGAACGCACTAAATATGTTCTAATATGTTATGTAAAATAAAAAGATAAACCAGATCGAGTTTCTTACCGGTTCTTCTCGATGATTGGGTTGTTTTTCAAACCGGTGGTTGTTTTGACGTTCATAAGTGCCTTTTCAGGGTCTAAATTGAGTAAAGAAGTTATCGATTTTAATTTTGGATTACTAGTGCGGACAGGATGTGATGCAACGTGGAGTTCGATGATCGAGGTCACGGAAGATAAGTAAGAAAACAGCAGGTCATAACTAACTTAAAATACAAAACTTTTTAACAAAAAATTAATCCGCCGAAAAAACTGAAAAGCAAAAAATAATAAACCTTTTACTTTATTCATCTTAATAACTAAGTTCTTAAACTAATGTAAGTATACCTAAGTAATTTTAAGTCGGCGCCAATCAAGCAAATTAATTAATTACGTAAAGCGTGATGCGCGGAGGCGGCGCAGCGTGACACACCCCTTGCATGCCGAACGCTTACGAAGCAACCCGAACGGGCACACACGTTACCGCTGGAGATCTCACATTGTGTTTTTAATTTGATTTGGTTATATTTGTGAATTTAAGTAATCTAATGATCTTTGTTCATTGGTTGTTTGGCGCCGACTCAAAATTTCTTAGGTATACTTACATTAGTTTAAGAACTTAGTTATTAAGATGAATAAAGTAAAAGGTTTATTATTTTTTGCTTTTCAGTTTTTTCGGCGGTTTAATTTTTTGTTAAAAAGTTTTTATTTTATAATTTTTTGTGGCTATGATCTTACTAATTACTACAAGCTTAATTTATTTGTAATACACAACTCAGAAGCTGAATTATAAATCATGCCCGGTTTTCTTACCCTTGGGGTTGCTTTTTTCATGTTTACATGTATATGGGATCAACTTCTGGGTATACTCTTTCAAATCAAAAGATAAGAATTTAATTCGGACTATTCTGTCTAAAGGTATGCGCGGCCATAGACATAATCAGTGCGTGAATAATCAATCATTGTCGATTTTCATACTCTTAGGGTTGAAATTATTCTCCCAAATTTAAATGGGACCAACTTCGGAGTATACCCTTTCCAATAAAAAAAGAATTATTAAAATCGGACTATACTGTAATTGTAATACACAACTCAGAAGCCGAATTATAAATCATACCCCATTTTCCTACCCTTGGGGTTGATTTTTTCATGTTTACATGTATATGGGACCAACTTCTGGATATACTCTTTCAAATCAAAGGATAATAATTCAACTCGGACTATTCTGTCTAGAGATATGCGCGGTCATAGACATAATCAGTGCGTGAATAATCAATCATTCTTGATTTTCATACTCTTAGGGTTGAATTTTTTTCCCCAAATTTAAATGGGACCAACTTCGGAGTATACCCTTTCCAATAAAAAAAGAATTATTAAAATCGGACTATACTGTAAAAAGTTATGCGTGATCATACATAAAAAAAAATATATATATACGCGACGAATTGAGAACCTCCTCCGTTTTTTTCGTCGGTTAAAAACCCTAATGACTGCGTGGTAATGTGCAATCATCGTAACACGCATTGATCGTAGAAGACACGGATTCTACAATGTCCCTAGCGTTAAATTTTAATTTTGTTGATAAGGTAGCTTTATGCAGGCTGAAAGCTTAGACAGTAGCAATATTTATGGAGGATACTCTGGACACTAGATTCTCGTCGTAACTCAATTAAAAAATAAGTGCTTCATATTTGACCTAATTATGTAGAAAAATACAAAAATTATACGCAATCCTCTACGCGTCTATTATAAAGCACAATATCAATGACCGTCGGGTGATTTCACTTTCACTTGACAGTGAACGTGGGAACGGCATGTCCAAAACCAAAGGGTTTATCGTTCTTTTTAATATCGAGGGTCATAAACTCCGAGTCGCCCCTTACATCTTTCGGCGCTGGTCATGGTACCTTGCTACCTATTATGTTTGTGTTTATACTTTTAAAAGTCTTAGAACAAACTTTAACTTAGGTTCTCTTTGTTCTTTATTAATATTTGTTTTGATATTATTATTTTATATTTTAAATGCGACCATGATGTATTATCTTTCACCTGGTATATGTGAAAAAATGTTCAAATCAGCTGAAGATTTTTTAAATTTTATCTATTAATTTATTTTCTCTTCATAACATTACTTTAGATAACTATTATTTCGTACTATAAAAATACTAAACAGCGCATCGCAAACTAAAATCAAATTAACTATTTCTCAATAATAATTTATTCTTTATCTTATTTTATATAAATTACAAATATCTCATGGTTGATATCAAAATGTAATTTCAAATTAATTGTCTTTAAAAGGGACCTTAGGGATTTGTTGAACAGCGGAGGGGCCTTTAGATCAGTCGCCGGATGACTCTAATTAAAATAATTAATGATTAGGGTTCCCTTTTGTCTACATATATGTATACATAAACATGGATACCTCACAATTAAATTTTCTTTTTCATTTTACCAATAACAAATGCCTATTTATTGTACAAACAGCTTATCACAGACTAGCACGGTAACTGGGTCTGTCGTTTTGTTACCTTTTTAATATTAACCCATACACTGATCGCAATGAAATTACGCATCGATATATCTTGAAACACGGAAAAGGACGTGAGGTAATTTTCAGTCGGATTATACCGAAAAAGACTCAAACAGAGTCGTAGGAAATCTAACTTTGAAGCAATAATGGGTAAGCGAGTTCAACATCACTAACCTGAGGTTTCCAAAAAGGTAAACATTGTGGAAAATCATAGCATGATGGTAGGATTTTTTTTAACGCACGGCCATTTTATTTAACAACTGTCACGTTCCAAGTCTCTTCATAAATACATTTTAAAAGTACGTTACAGCGCTTATTAAATTAC
>JACEII010000026.1:643447-693090 GCA_014332785.1 Antheraea mylitta | reverse complement strand
TTTACTCATACCTTTTAGTATATTTTTCATTAACAAAGATAAACTTTCTTCATAGATTCCTTATCTATACAAACTGTGTCCCTATCAAAACTTTAGAGACATTTCAAAATTTCAATTTTAAATACACAAAAAGTATTTCCTGAAAGTAATGTGGAAAACGCAACGGACTTTGATACGATTTTCAATGCTGTTTAAATAATTTCTACATATATTTATATAGTTGGGATATCACTAATTTAAAACTTCATGCAACAAAAAAAGTTATTCAGGTGAAAATTCTTAAATAGTTTCTATGACTTTGATGAACTTTAGGCGTGTTATTACAAAAATGTTAAACACGCATTGATCTCTTATTTAAAAAAAGTTTGACCACAAAAGTGTCTTACCTTTGCTTACTGATAGACATTATTTAAATTTGAATATTCTCTAATATAGAAAATTAATACGTTTTTTCATGTCAAATATAAAATTATATTATAATTAAGTAAGACTACAAGATCTATAACATAATTGAATTTTTAACACAATGGAAGATGGCATCCTTAATCAACTTAGCTGTCGCAAGTCCTGATCGTATCATATAATACGATCAAAATCCTTAGGCAATGTTCACACAGCTGAACCGTAACGAATCCGCCACTTTGTGCTGTAGAGATAAAAAAAAAATGTAAAATCTCCAATGCGTCCCATACGTGCCATCGGCTTAAGCTGACAGTATGTGGGTGACCTAATTTCACCCCAAGTTATTACCCAACTTATTATGGGGAGTCATGACGTGATCTATGGGGATTTGTTCGGGCCGTATGGCCGGAATTTTTGTTGGCAAAAAGTTTCAAAGATATCATCACTTCTTAATATTACTTCCCACTCGAGTGCTCACAGATTTAATTGTTGTTTATACGCTTTGATTTCTCTTCAATTGTTTTGTTTTACTTTATTTTTGACGACCAATCTAATAGATTATTACTGCCAGTATCGAGTAGGTTATATAATATTATGTCCTTTAATAATGTTTATGTTTTGACCACATGATATTTATTTAATCATATGGCTAAAATGGAGTAACAGTTGAATTGTACTACTATAATTGTAGGCTTAATGCTTTCAGCCATTTTAGGGCATCGTCAGTAAGAACGATCAGGTCATCAGGGGAACCATTATATTTCCTTAGTGGGCATTGTTCTATGATGTGTGCTATGGATTGGATATCTGCTCCGCAGTCACAGCGTGCCGAGTCAACCCACCCACACCGATTTTAAACTCTGCACACCGCCGGGACCAATACGCAATCTGTTTAACTTGCACCATTCACCTCGGGGCAATTCAAAGCCCTTTAGTTTAACGCACGGGTCGATATCGCATCTTGCCTCACCCAACTTTGATGCTTGCCAGTTTTTACGCCATTCGCTCCATATGCTGGAATCCCTATTACCTATTTCCGCAGCACTTTTGTAAGCTGGTCGTCGGGATTTTAGTCACTATGCATAGCGAGACGAATATTTTGCTTTACTTTAATAAGCTACATGATAACCTTGTAAGAACTTTTGTAAGAACATTTTGTGTAGGTGGTAGAGTCACGCTGAAGCTATTACCGGTTTCAGCATGAATAGGTTGGCTCGTCCGGTGTAGTACCACCCGACCCACAGAAAACCGACGTGAAGTAACAGTGCTTGCATTGTTGCGTTTCGTTCGGTCAGTGTTAGCGCCGGAAGCCCACCTCTCCTCGCCTTCCCCCTCTCTACTTCCCTTCCCCCCCCCAACACAGGTTGGCAACACACTTACGACTCCGTTGGTGTTGCAAGTGTCTATGGACCGTGATGATCACTTAACGTCAGGTGAACCACCTGTTCGTTTGACTCTTATGATATATAAAAAAAAAAACAAAAATATTTTCATCCACTTCACTTGTGTTTGAATTACTACATGACAGACTAAGATCCAGCCAAAAACTCTCTTCGTTTATGTTAAATAATTCGTTGATAATGATATTTTTTTAATATTTGCAAATCCTCTCTTAATTTTGCAAGAAGATATTAGAAATTAAAAAATTACTGTTTCAATTGACAAATTTAGATTATGTACCAGACAACCAAACCTTAGTCAAATGACAGTAAGAATAAAGAAAAGAGGATGTATTCCAGGGGGTCCTATTCTATTATATCCTCCTCGAAAATAATAGAAAATGTATAGCGATATGGGTAAGTTTATGGCAATCCAAAAATAAGCAGGTAACCTATTTTTCTGTCAGAGATGTTCTGGTTCATTTTTTTTTATTAGAATTTTCTCAATCAGTTTTATTTTATGTTAAAATTTTATTACTTACATTATGCAGTCATATCTATACTAATATTATAAAGAGGTAAAGTTTGTGAGTTTGTGACGTTGTAGGGAATAATCTCAGGAACTAATGGTCCGATTTGAAGGATTCTTTCAGCGTTATATAGCTCATTTATCGAGGATGGTTATATATTTTTGGTATTGGTTAGGAGTGGAGCACCAATGAAGAATGTTTAAAAATGGGGTTAGGTTAGCGTTAGCCCAAAAAATCTATTCCACGCGAACGAAGTCGCGGGCAGAAGCTAGTATAATATAATGAAAATCTTGAATTAAATATACATATAGCCATATTTGCTATCGTTTCGCAGGTTTGTCAAATACGTACCTACACGTTGGTCACTTCATTTTGATTGAGCCACGTGTTATTGAGGTATGAGGTAACAATACACAATTGTTGAACATATTTTTATACCATCGTTAAGGACTCCTTTACGCATAATAAACATTTAATACGTTTATAATATTGGGAGAATAATTATGTATGTTCGTTCGCGTATAACAATTATATGCCTGGATAGATATATACAGCAATAGGTACAAAAATGATTTATTGCAAATGATCAGGCGTCAGATGTTTTAAAAAAGAACTTTTAATATGCCTAATTAGCATTCTTAGCAAGTATTTTGTACTTCGGATTTGGACACTTGAAACGATAGATTTTTTTTTAAGGAGATACCGTCTAATATCTATCATTTATATTTTCTATTGAGATTGTGCAGCCCATCATATGTTTGAGTAATTTAATATACTGTGTATAATTATTGTTCCGAGTGCTAATAGGTGTGAAAACCAGACTAATGATTATAATTTCAATTTACAAATTATGAAATTTAAATATAGTAATTCATTTTTACGTTTTTACTTCTGTCGGCAACCCTTATGACTGCCTCGACTTTTTTAAAGGAACAGAAGCAATCATGTATTAAATCAAACGTATTTATTTATAGAAAATTAGAATTTGATTTATGTAACACATAAAAAAAAACACACACACGCCCCAAAAATAACATAATTTACCGTTTGAAACAGAACAATATCTTTTTTCTTCAACAGAAAATTAGAAACAAATATAAGATATCGTGGACCCATTGCAACAGAAAAATCCCTTGTTTCTTCAACAGAAAGATATATTTTCTTCTTTCTGGTTTAGCAACCCATATTCTTTGAGAAAAGATTGTTAGTATTATTATCAAAAGGATGATGATTATAATGTGTCTTGTGAAGACTTCAGGTATCCAACAGAATGGTGGTTGCTATTTCTATATGCAGTTGTACTAGAATTCTCCAGAGAGCTTTTGTAACATCTCAGATTAATAATGCTTCATGTCATTCATTATAACTTTTCATTTATTTCGCATATACACAGATCAAACTATACTACACAAGATAGCATCTGTGTTACACAATATAGTATCAATTAAATCAGGGTTATAAGTTAAATTTAAAAATCACTACATGATAGAGTAAAATCCTAATAAAAGCTGAAATGGAAATTTAGGTATTAGTAAGGCATTGTAAAATTCAATGAGGGAAAAACTAACTGGTTTAGGTGGAAGCACATAACGTAATTACAATTTTAAATGAGCTTATTTTATTTTGTAACCTTTATGTATCCTAATTTTTATTCTATAACTTTAGACAGAATTTTCAGTGATACAAATTATTTACTGAATAAATGAAATTAATTAAAATATATTAGAAAATGATTCGCCCTAATAATCTTCCTAGTAAGCTTAACTACTACTACTACCCTAGCATAAAACGAAGAAAATAAAAACGAAATGAAACTGGTGCGGCGTTCGGTTTTCACTATTGAAAATAAAACATTGATACTGGCAATTACGTTTACGATTTCAATTGACGAAAACTATACACTATGTTGTAAAGTGACATATGTCAAATATAATTACTGTCAAAGAATGTGTCAACTGTCAAAGGTACGTGATCAATTGGTGCAAGAAGCCAAAATAATAATTTTAAACTTTGTATACGTATCTAAGAAAAAATTGTATTGAGAAATAAGTAAAAATGGTTAACAAACAAAAATATAATTACGGTTATACGCCGTTGGTATCTGGGTAAGTAAATATTCTAATAATCTGTATTACATTATATTAGATGAGTATCCGAATAAAGTACCATTCTGTGAAAAATAAGATAAAAAGTTGTTTAATTTTTTGTTTTTACATATTAAATGAGGAACTAATTTATATAATGACCTTCTGACATATGTTATACCTTTATATTAACTTTATATATACCTATATTAATTTAAAACAATTGACTAAAAAATGCAAAGTTCTTTATATCCACAATAAATATTTTACTATTTTGTTTCATATTTTTGTTATGATACATTTGAAATAATTTAATCTATTTATTTTTTTAAATATTTTTTTTACTACAATTATCATCTAATATCAAACCTACTGAGCGTAGTCATAATAAAAATATACTTTATTCAATTTAGGCCCTAAGAAGGCACTTATGAATGTCAAAAAAACAAACAACCAATTCATCAAGAAGAACCAGCAAGAAATTTGGTCACACTTATCATTTTAACATGTATATAAATATGGGATAGATAGATTTTAGATAATTTTATTAAATTTTGTAATTAACCAGATGGGCAATAAGTAAACATCCTTTTTATGGTTTTTAGTTATATTTTTTTTAGTTTACAAAGTAATTATAGATAGCACAATGTTTTAATCATAATATGAACTTATAAGTCTTTTAAGTAATGCAAATGGAGTTTTTGGCAGGATTTTAGTCTGTCATGTAGTGGATTTTATATTTTATTCATAATCTTGTGTTATTGGACTCTGTATTTTGTAAACTTGGTCGAGTTTTACGTAATCTAGTTAGTTTATTGTGCATAAGTGAAGTGAATAGAAAATAATACCACGGAGCATGAAATTCTGAGAAGCCACAAAAACTCCCTAGCAGGTTCTAACAAGGGATCCACCATCTTGTTAGAATATTGACTCACATGACGCAATATTGAAGTGATTGCACAACGCTTGTAATATTATCGACTACATGACGATGGCAGTAATAATCTGAAAGATTAATTGCTAAAACTAAAGTAAAAAAAAAAAACAAGTAATGCAAATATAAATTTATATAGTTATGAACACTTATCACTGATACACTGTGCCTGTAACTACATTTTTTATTCCAAAAGGCAACAAATAGACAAAGGACCCACCTGATGGTAAATGGTTACTGTTACCTATGAACAATTGCAACACCGAGGGTATCCCTGTTGTGTTGCCAACCTTGAAGAGCCCCATATCATAGCCATCAAAAACCTTGCTGGGTAACACATGCCACAATACTAGCTTATGCATAATGAAAATTTCAAAGAACCTCACTGTGGTCTCTGTTTTGCTACCTTTTAAGGAGTGTAGATGACTAGCCAGTGGTGGGAGGTGTGAGTTTGAAATGGTAAAGAGGGCACCATATTAAAGAGTTCCTCAGAACACTCCATTGTATATGAGGTAGAGCACACATAGACAACCAATGTCTGTACAAAGTTCCATAGTCTCTAGTTTGCATGTTAAATTGAGATCATCATCAATGCGAATAGCTCACATTTGCAGGGAATCAGAAGGAGAATAACAGACTTTTTTTGACATAAGTTTCTTTCTGTACTTTAATATAGAACAGTTTTATTATAGATTCCTGTACAAGGAGGTTACATTAAGATGTTTATACTGTCCCCAATTTTATACTATGAAGTAATATATAATATGAAATAATTTTTTTTTCGAAATGTCTACGCTATTTACCCATCAAGGTCTTAACAGCTTCACCGGACTACGAGAAATCATTTTAATATGTTAAATTTACATATTATTGCTTAGTTCTGATGAAACAGAAAGAATACTCTTAAAAACCGCTGCTTCTATCAGTAGAAGTGTTCTTAATATTGCTTTAGCAGTTTTGAAGATTAGCCCAGGCATACAATGTTAAGTATAAATAAATAAGTTAAATTCTTTTTTACTCCTAGGTATGTATTGTCATCATCTCCTGAAACCCAAGCTTATGCACTGTTGGATAAAGGGTTCCTGCTTGTGCCGCACTGCTCTGCCTTGTGTTTTACACATTTAGGTATGTATTTTAAATTTCTCTAATAGCGTATACTTTTCTTATAATAGAACAGACTGAGTCTGGCCCTCTTCATTAAGCATTCAAAATGATAATGGGTCAATGATATCAAAAAAATCCATATCGAAATATTATAGTCCTATACTATGTTTTAGTAATTTTGACAATAGCCTCCAAGGCATTATATTTTTATTATGTGAATACTACCTTTCACTCATGGCTTAATGTATATTTAACCAATCTCTCGGGAACAGTACTTTTTTTGTAATAATTAAAATAATTAAATGGTACCATGTGTGCTTCTTTGTATTCCTAACAATGTGTATGCAAAATTACATGATGACCAGTTCAGCAATTCATTGTATGAAAATGTAACATACATATATATAAACAAACAGACCCACATTCAAATTTATAATATCAATATCATATTTGCATTTCATATTACATTTATGTTATAAATACATATAGATTACATCTACCTCAAATGTTCTCAAAAAGCTCATATTTTAATTGCTTTTGATCATGATAATATTTAAAATTGAACCGCTCTATGAACAATGGATTATAGGATATGGTTGGAAAAATCTATTGGTCTGTTGTGACAACCACGTTCAGTTGTGTTAAATTTGTTTAAATGTACGATTACTAATTGGTATCATGATCTCTGATTAAAAATGTCTGAAAAATAGAGACATTTTTATTCAGAGACCATGACACCAATTAGTAATCGTACATGTAAACAAAAAAAAAATAAATTAATATTATTATTTTAACATATCAATATATTTTTACATATATATAATGTTTTATTACAAAAAAATTTAAAACCGAGTTGAATATTCGCTTTAAAACGTTTGGGTACTTTCGTTTTTTTTTTTTTTTTCGAAATGACTACGCTATTGAACCTGCAAGGTCTTAACAGCTTCATCGGCCTACTAAGGCGAGCGCTTAAGGCACTCAGCCGATTTTATTTTGGCAACCAGCTCAACGGTGCACAGCACACCTCAGGTTGGGTGTTGCCTGTTGCATGCAAAATCGCGACCTATCTTAGCTAACCTAGCTAACTATTCATATATGTATGAGTTGTTGAAACGTATATGTGTACCAAGCATACACGCCTCAACAACTCCTCCATATATTTATTATCGGAAAATTGAGAGTTTTTCAGTTCGATAAGGGAAAAAGAAAGTAAACCCTTCCACTTTCATGTGTAAGTGTGTAGCGTGCACGTGTGTGGAGGTGATCGTGTAGTGTTGTAGCGGTGATGTATATTTGTGTGTCACCGTATCGCGCAAGCAACGCACTCAAGGGCTCCGTACAGAGGGATCGAACCTAGGCTTGAGCCGCTGCCGTGGGAGGCCAAATCGGGTGTGCGGGAGCGAAATTAACCCCCAGACCACGGCGACGTGATCTGTGGTTACGCGGGCGTGGGCGTGACCACGCTATGTTTTGAGGGACAGGCTGGTACTGATCGTTCGCTGACGTAATTGAATCAGGATGGTCGGTAAAAATATGTCGCGGACGTCTTTTATAACGCGCAGCTTTAGGTACGGGTTCATAGTTTGCGGCGGATACCACTAACGGACTGGGATGTTTCGCAGCTTGACTATGAAAGGTTATTATGACTAAAATAGCACTTCTCACTAAAGAGTCGTTGATTCATTCCGTAAATAATTTAAGTAAAGCTGAAAATAAACATTTTTTCCGCTCTAAAAGTTTACTGTTTATATTCATTTATATACCTAAAATAAAGTATACTTACTACCTGCAGGTAAAGTTGATTCTGTGATAACAAGTCTCGTTTCCATTGTTATTAAATTGATATTAACGAATTTTTCACCCAATCGCGACTAAATGTTTTTCGAGTGCTTTTATGATTGTAATTTGTATGAATATTTAAATGGCACGCAATCTAACCTACACGGTTTCATAAATTTTAAGATATGTATGAAGTGCCGTTATATTCGTCTTAAGAGGAAATGCAATCTACAACAAATTTGAAGAAAACATTATAACCTTAATTATCAAATAAAAACAACTATATTATAACTTTATAAAATAGACCTTACTTATTTTAAAAAAATAATAATTTTGCTGTTTTTTTTTGCTCATTATATTTGAGATACTTGTTTGTAGAATGTGTTAGAACGGCCATATAATTGGGTAATTTTAGCACGATTATAAGATCTCTAGTCCAGGATCCCTGGACTATTTCTGCTCTTGATTAATATCAAGCTGAATCTTCGTAAATAGCTTCGTTTTGATAAGACGCCCAACAGTCCTGTGCGAAAATTCTCGATTCTGGTAGCTAACAGAGGTAGCAAGGACATAATCTGTGTTATTACAAGAAAGCTAAACACGTGTTGAACGCTTGCTTTAAAAAGGTTACGTTTTAGATGCACTGCGCTCGCGGAATATTTCGCCATCTTGCTTATCTGTTGTCTCGCTTTGGTTACTTTAAGTTAAACTTGCCAAAAAAGGATAACGTGAACTTGCTTCGAGCGAGCGTGGTGCATTTCGTACGAAACCTTTTTTAAACCAAGTATTTAACTTTTTCGTAATAATACCGAATATGTTTATTAATGGGTCACAAAAATTTTATTACTAACTGAGGGATTCTTTTTTTAATCTCCAGATAATTATCTAAATTACTTGAAAAAATATTTGTCCTACAAAATGTAAGGTTTGATTAATGAGTCCCCTCCTGTCAACATGTATTTATTGATCACGAAGTCATTAAAAATCATTACTAACCAGCTAGCTTTTTTTTTCTTCATTAACATGTATATAATGTAATGGTCACAAATATGATATAAAATATTTACTCTAGTTTCATTATCCAGGGATAAAACAGAGGAATTCGTTTGTTAGAAAAAAAAAACGCAGCCCGCGTTTAGTCTTACCTGTGAGAGTATTAATATTTCAGTATAACGTATGCGAATCAAAAAGAGATAGAGAGGAGATAAAAATCAGTTATTATTTATTATAACTACAAAGATTCAGTATTTTTAGAGTTGACATTTTTGTTTTTTCTCTTTTAATATCCATGTAATACCTTTCAACGAGCAATTCTTGTATATATTGTGAATATTATATGTATTGTAATATCTGTATATATTCAGAATCTCGGAAATGGCGTCTTCTATTTCCGTGAAACTTAGTATGTAGGTAGTTTCGGGGACGATAAATCGATCTAGCTAGATTTTATTCATAGAAAACTTTTTTAGTTGAGTTTTCAAGCTATGAAAGTATATAGCTAGAATATAAAGGTAAATTTCGCCGGCGCTGTCAAAACAAAAATAGCTCAGGTGTAACCCCAGTTGGAATCCGAGTGATAGCAGAAGAGATACATACATATATATATTTGTAAAAAAATGTTAATTGTATGAAGCATACCTAACAATTTACTTTAATGTAAAAATATTTTTAAAGAACCGAGCAAGGCTCGGTCGCGAACGTACTCTTATACTTATACGTTCAGAATAATTTAACGTCTCATATTAAAGCTTATCTCTCGTTAGCAGAAGAAGGTAATATTTTATTCGTATATTGACAAAGCAACCATAAATAACATACAGAATTAATATGTGCGTGTGGGTGTCAAAAATAACTTCAGGTTGGATTAGAACCCCACCAAATGTTTTTCCATATTATGTTTTCATCAACGCGAACAGATGATGGGTGGGCGCTGCGTTGTGTTTATGTGTTTGTAAATTTGTAATGTAATATAGTTGTAAATGGAAATACGGGAAACATCCAACGTTTAACATTATTCCATTATTTATTGTAAAGCAAGATTATATTAGGCAATACAAGGGCGGTATCTCGTCTTAGTGTTAAAGTTGTAATTGCAACTCGTGCTCAAGTCACATTTCTGTCAAACAAAGTGATTTACAACGTCTCGTATAAGTGGAGATATAATGCAAGTTGTCGCCTATTAAGTAGTTTATCGTATCGTTAGTAACAATGAAAACATAATTCATATCAAGTGGGGGGTGCGAGAGACATTGTGAGTGGGCGATCTAAAGTCGATGCTTGAAACAGTTCGCACAGAAAAGTGAGAGGCGCGGGCGTCGCACGTTGACTAGCCGGCCTCATATCTAACCTTTGAACTTTATACCTTATATCGTAATAATAGAGCACATTTTCAAAAGTGTCGTGGTTTTTTTATGGTGTGGCGAAACGTAACCACTGCCACTGACCCCATTGTGAACAGTGCAAAATGAATGAAGAAAATTCCGTAGCGGAGGATATGAAACGGCAAGCGGCTATCTTTTATAACACAACAGAGAGGTTTGTTTATTAAAATTAAATTCTCATTTGAAATACAGACGGATGTGAAGCCGGATCCTTATAATACTAGGAGTTAATATTTGTTTTAGGAAAACGACTTCCATATGTCATTGTAATAAAGTAGATATTAGTTACAAAAATATTCGGAATTGTATAATAATTCATTTGCAAATAACGATACGGTGCGGAAAACATAGACTTTGGGTGTATTTTAAATGTCGTAAGTGAAGGTAACAAAAATAGAGATTGGTTCAATAAATATAGTTTCAGAACCAAACGCTCTTGGTTAACACGCGACATCCGATCTAGTCGACAAAATTTGAGGGTCACGTTAGCATACGCGTTTTAGAAAGATTACTGCAGGAAAAGTCAACGATTCATGACATCAGAGACGATAATAAGAATAACCGTACATTATATATTTTTGATACGCGATGTCACGTTTCTTCAATATTAATTACCTTTTATCACATTCGCTCCTACACCACTTACTTAAACTTGATCAATGAATTGCTTTTGTCTATAGTAGTTTTGTGTTTTCCCATAGGTTGTTCTAAAATCAAACTGTATTTTTAAAATTTATCAAGGTCTTATTAAACACTACATATGTTCTTATTATTATTATTATTTCTTTTCGATATGGCCTCTGTCTATGTAGGCAATTTCGAAAATATCAAGTGTGAGAGATACACGTTATAAACTTAATGCCAAATATTCAGTGTAACAACGTGGAATAATCTACAATAGCAACATATCAACTTAGATAAATCACCAAAAGAGGATAGGTACTGCTTTGTGAGTCTATTTATAAAAATATATGGGAAATATATATCCGTAGCGTAATCTATACTATAATAAAATTATATGAATATAAACCTAAATAATATTAGAGTTCAATATTATTACGATAAAGGAAGACAGTAAATGTTTCAATAAAGGTACAAAATACATATGATCGACAAATTTATTGTGTTACAATTTTCGTTTAATCGATTGAGAGAGGATGGATATTCACGTTTTGTTGATCCATACGACAACGCTTCTGTGGTTTTTGTGTTGTTGAAAAAAATTGTATAAAATACGAGATGTTATTACGTCATACAAAGGCACAACAAACTTATGTTATTTTAAATATACATTAATCATATAAGTTTTTTTTTTTGGACTTTTCAATTATTTAGCATCTATAAGGTGAAATACGTAATATAATATATTTGATTTAAATAAATTAGATTGTTATTAAACGAAAACCTTATCAGAAACCTGTCACTTAGTATATATTTTCTTGAGTGACACAGGGAGATTATTGTTTATGTAAGAATTGTTACTTTTAATTTTATTAATTTTTTCAGAACTTTTGTTCTAAATTAGTTTTTGAATTTATTTATATAAAAGCAATTGTACAGACGGTTAAATAGGCTTACATTTGTTAGCAGCAGTTACATTTTTTACATATCATAGACCTATACAACCTTTGTCATTAAATCATCGTGACATAGTAGTAAAGCACTGTTGCCGTTTTAACTAAGAAAAGCTAGAAAAGAATTAAGGCCAATAGCGTAGTCAGTTCGGGGAAAAAAAAGCTACTTTGTGGCTAGATCTAGCGGATTTTGGACATTTTTAACGACTTATTTTTTCAATCTAGTGACTTAAAAAAATTAACGTGTTACTTGTGCATATGAGGTACCTATTACTTAATAAAACCTATGTGTCAAGTTGTGTCCTAATCTTTATTATTAAAGTAAATACTATGAGATCACTATTATATAATTCTTACTAATAAAACTTCCACACATAAATATTCAATTCAATTACTATTTTCAACTAGGGATAACTGCAAAATATACCTTACTAAGCTGATACCCGCGGCTTCGTCTTCATCGTTTTTTAGAATATATTTTATGTACTGAAGGGAAAAAATAAGTATCTCACCGCTTGCCCCAATTCTCCACGGTGATTGCTTCATACGCACCGCTGTATACGTACCTAATACGTATCAAAATTATAGTTACTTAAAACAATAACGAATTTTATATTAAATCTAATTTCTTGACAACTTTTTGTTTACATTAGGATAAAGTCCTTAAAAGTAAAATTAAAAAAAAAGAAAGATATCTGTCCAATAATTATTGAATGATGCGCCTACAACAACAGAGTTCGCATTTTATTTATATAAAGCCTTGTTAATGTTATATATTACTCGCGTAAACACATAGTATTATAGTTCATTCAACCAACATTCGTATAACATGCGTAGAAAACAGTTGGGGAAATATATATATATATAGTATATTGAATAATGATATCGCATACCTACATAGATTATTATGTTTTAATGGTTTAACATTTAAGGAGTAATAAAAATGTGTTACATATGTATACCACGATTAGAAAAACTTTATAATAACACTACGCCACAGTATAAAAGAGACAGTACGGAAACTACCTACAAAGGCTTGTACCGGCACACTCACAACAAACATGCGCATCGACGAGACCCCTAAGCGGACCTCGCGGTGCTGTCCATAGAATTCCTTTCAACACCTCTCGTCGATGCGCGTGTTGTGTGAGTATGCCGTTTTCGAGCGTTTGTTCGTAGTTCGTCGTCGTAATCTTCTCGCACACCCCTAGGGGGGTGCGGGGAGTCCGTCCCAGGGTCGCCCCTCCTGCGGAAGTGTCGTCTCGCCACCCTCAACTAAGGGTGAGTCATGTTGACGCCTTCTGGCGTCTTGAATGGGCTTCGGGGGTGCGACTCAGGTGAGTCGCGCCTTGTGCTGGATGGTGACTGTTTTCAGGCCTGCATGGCCGGGCTGCTATTGCGTAGCGTACCTAGGCAAAAACTTTGTCTAGGTACGCCATGCATGCCTTCTCGGCTTCAGTATCGGGTTGTTCCCTTCTTATCGCGGCAGCTTTTCTTATAATGGATTTCAGTGCCTTCTTCCGACTGGCTTCCGGCGACTGATCTTCCGCTGATTGCGGGGGCGGCGTGCTTCTTCGGGGAATCGGGTCGTTCGCGGGGGCCATAAGGCTTCCCGCGGCCGTTTTTTGTTCGTAGTTTCCGTACTGTCTCATATTTATACTGTGTCTAAGTGGTTTTTGTAGTGCTATCCATAGAATACTTTTTAAAATCTCTCGTTGATGCGCATGTTTGTGTAAGTGTGCCGTTTTCGAGCATTTGTAGGTGGTTTCCGTACTGTATCTTATATTTATACTGTAACTACGCTTTGGATTTTTTGCTTTCTCCGATTTTTGTAACGATGTTGGTTTAGTTGATATCGTATTCGGACGTCGATGGACGTAGATTCGAATATTTACAACTGAGTCTGAACTTTCTTTGAAGGAAAACATCATGATGAAACTATAGCATGTTTGTAGGGTTTTTCCTTTTTTTTATATCATATGAGGCAAACGAACAAGTGGGTCACCTGATGCTATGTGACCACTACCGTCCATAGACACTTGCAACACCAGAAGAGCCGCAAGTGCGTTGCCAGCCTGTATCGGGAGAGGGGAAAAAGGATGGGAAGAGGAGAGGCGGAAGGCGAGGAGTAGTGGGCTTCCGGCGTTCTCACTGACCGAACGAAAAGTAAAAATGTAAGCACTTTTACTTTACGTCGGTTTTATATGAGAGGGTGGTAGTACCCCGGGCGACCTGGCCCATTCATGCTGAAGCCAGTAATAGCTTTAGTGTGGCTTTACCACCTACAAAAGTCCTAAGTCAAGTTGAAAATCAGTCACCAAAAACCTGTTGATATGATCCGGCACACGCACTAGGGAGACAGTCGCCTCTACGTTCAACGTTGTCTCGCCCTGATAATAAAAAACCTTGACAAATGACTTTGACGAAAATATACCTAAAACTCCCTCATGTATCACTGTGTCTACAAGTAAAATTCCGTTCAGTAGTTTTTGTGTTTATCGCAAACAGACAGACAAACAGATGTGGCAGTGGACTTTGTTTTATACCACGTAATGATGATATCAAAAAACATCTAATAAATGGCACACTTTTTAAATCCGGTGTTTTATTGTTGGGGTGAACCACTTCAAAATTTAACTAATAGACTAACTATGCTTCGGTTTCTTTTTCTCTTTATTTTTTGGTTTCTTTTTATTTGTTGATATTATTGTCTAATAAATATTGTTCTTCTAATTTCTATATTCTTCTTCTTTAAATAATCTTTTTTCTAATTTCTATGTTCTTCGTGGTTATAAATCTATACATACCAATTTTCATGACGATCAGTTAAACGGTACAGAAATTGATATACTGTTACGCCACCTAGCGGTGAATTATAGTAACACTTACGAATAGAAACATTTCCATAAAAATCATTTTGGCGTCCACTTTCATTGGTCAAATGATTGAAGTTTAGGTATATATATTTTTAGATACATATTTTGTATTTATCTAAAATCTTGTGTGTTATAATCGCTATTGATACCCGCGACTTTGTCTACAGTGTTTATTATGTTTAAGTAACTGTTATTTTATGTACAAAGGAATAAACGTAACAAAATTGAAAGCAATACTATGCTTTGCTTTAAAAATATCCGTGTATACAATATTATCTCTTTATTTTCCCTAACCTGCGCAAGCGCATTACACCGCTTGCCCCAAATTACACATCACTTAACGCGTAGGGCTTATAAAATCGTAGTTTTTTTTTAAACTTACAACTGTCTATTAAATTAAGCTATCGTGATTATTCTGTTTTTGCATAAAAAGCAAGTGTCTAAGAAGTAAACCTAAAAAATAATTGATCAAAGTATATATCCTCTATAGTTTTTGCGTGATACGCGCACAATGCCAAACTTCTATCGTTTTATTCATATAAAAAGATAAATGTATATGTATGTATATTTCAGCTATCAGCCGCGAAAATCCAGAGACGGCTGAATTTTGTTTGTAATCAATTTTGCAGATATTACTGCTATTGTCAAATAGGTAATAATATTACAAGTGTCTTGTGATCATTTCAATGTTCTCACAAGATGGCGGCACTCTTGTTAGAACTTTCCATGGAGTTTTTGTGGCAAATCAAAATTAATGCTCCGATGTATCATTTCCCGTCCACTTGTGCGCAATAACCGAACTATACTATGTAAAATACCACTAGTATTAAAAATATAAAGTCAAATAATATAGTATTATGAATAAAATGTAAAAACCTCTACACATCATACTAAGATCCCGCCAAAAACTCTAGGCTCCAGAGTTTCTGTAGTGCTCTAATTATTGTTCGAATAATATTGCTTATCTAATAATTTGAATTTCGAAATACGGCGTCCTAAAATTTGTAAGTATTTTCCCGATCATGATTTGTTGTTACCGTGATCTAAGACGGAATTTATAAAAAAAATGTGAATAAAACTACTCATGAATAATATTCCGGTTCGATTTTAATAGACAATCAAGAGTAGGAAATGATGTGATTAAGTTCTGGTAATATTTGTTAATTGATGATTAATTTAATTATATTCATTATTTGATTATGTATTAATTCGCGATTCGATATGACAGTATGCGTGTACTGTATTATTAAAAAAATGTATACACATAAAGTGTTTGTGTTATGATCTCCGCATTTCCTGGTTTTTATTATATATTCACATTCTAGCGATTTTAAAATGTTACTCGCGCTATTAATGATTTTGTATGTATGTATGTAAATGGATGTAATGCAACTTCTTTTACTTTATTATTTACTAGTTTATCCCCAGACTTTGTCTGCATAGTTTATTATATTAACAATATATTTTAAATATAAGGGAAAATATAGAAAAAAATTAAATGAAAAATATACTTTACTTTGCAAGTAAAATTTTCCTTTTAAACAATTATATTCGTTTACTTCCTCTCTGCTGCCCCTATGTACTACCCACTACCTTGCCCCCATTTCACACATCGCTAAAAGCGTAGTGTTTATAAAAATCATATTGAACAATAAAAAGGCCCAATCATTCGTTTTTTTTTTCATTTCATTTCATTCGTCTAAAAAAAATATATCACAGTTTGCAGGACAAAAAGTAATAGAAATCATGTTTCCCATGTTATAGGAAAAACTTTAAGTTCGATGGGGAACCTCTTAGAATTGGAGTTTTGAGCTCGCTTTTAACAGGAACTTTGGTTGGACATCTTCTGAGATATTTGAAGCTGAGAGCAAGAAATAAATATCGTCGTTTTTTATTGATTTTGATTTTGATGCATTAGATGTTGTTTCTTTTTAACGACTTCAGAAAAGGAGGAGGTTCTCAACTTGACTATATTCTTTTTTCATCTTTGTTACCTCACAACTTTCGTCTGGGTGAATTGATTCTGATGATGCTTTATTTTTTTTATTTAAAAGTTGTTTGGGATTGATTTCAAATATATCATCTCTAGGTAGCGCAAGTATTCATATGTTATATTTAATTTGGTTCATTTAATAAACTATTTATTTAATATTGAAGTCGGTTTTTTTTTATAATAACATAAATTAATGATTACTCCCCTTGACTCAGTGTGATGAAATAGGCTGATAAACTGCCTCGTTTATAAGCAATAGTAAACGGATAAGCCCGATCAAAGACGCAGTTATTCCGTTTGTGCCGTCTGTTGGTAACGTGATTAGAATTACACTCGAACGCCCACCCTCGTGCAAATAATATTTACTTGTATTCATGCCCCTATGACGTATCTAGCGATCGCCTACTCTTTCGTTCTATGCTCGATTTTAATAAAACTAGTGGATATCCAGTGGTTGTATTTCAACCATTATTTGGTTTACCTTACACTATTATTAATTAGTTTCCCGTAAAAATATGTAATTTTAATTATTGTGATATTCTAGTTAAAATAAAATGATGTGATTATTAAGCGTGGAGCATTTCATACAAGCTTTTCTTAACCCAAACTTTTCTAAAGCAAATATTCAACACGTATTTTTTATTTTTATTTTAAAAAAGACGTATTCCTTACTTGCATCATACTATGTATTGCGGTTTACTTACACGTAATGACGTACACACAAACATATAACAATCATTTATAGATTGTACAATTGTCCTATGTGGGAATCGGAACTTACAATAGTTAACGAAGTGGTAGCAGTCAAGGTTGCATTTAATCACTGAAACTACGATAACAATCTAGATAAAGTATCTTATTAAGCCGTAAAGTCATGAAGGTCTAGTGTTTTGACCGGTGGAATACGCTTCCGATGTCCGCAGGTTCGAATCCTGTCAAGTACCAGAGAATCTGTTCGAAATTCCCGTACTTTTACTAATTTAACGTGATTAGCGGTGATGGAAAACATTGTGAGGAAACATGAACCTGAGAAATGTTCTTGTAGTAAGTACTACTGTATGTAGAAAAAATATAGAACTGGATTTCTCAGATTTTGAAATCACCAATACGTCGTGGGCTGGCGTGGTGATTACGCCCATACCTTCCTTCGGGAAGAGGCCTGTGGCCCTGCAGTGGTTCTCTTACAGGCTGATGATGATGATTAAGCAGTAAGTTCTGTCTTGTTGTCTAGTGTTTAGTAACAATTCATTTCTAAAACCTAACACAGTTATAACAAACTAGCCCCTGCGCGCGACACCGTCCGCGTAGTAATAGTTACTCTCGGCTAACACGTAGCAGAAGCTCACAAAACATTTTTCATCTGTGCTCAGCTCCTATTGGTCTTATATATATACCCTATAACCATTATCCGTGAATGAGCTATATACTACTGAAAGAATTATTCAAATCGGAGGGGTAGTTCCTGAGATTACCCCCTACGACGTCACAAACTCACAAACTATACCTCTTCATAGTATTAAGTATAGATTATGTCTTTAATAGTTACGCGTAAACAATATACAACGAATCGAATTTATTTAGTCTCATCCTGATTATATATTCATAAAAAAAAAATCGTATTCCAATCTGTACAAACAGTGTGTCCGCTTATCTTTAACAAAACTATTTACATTATTCGTAATTTTAAAGAAGCATGTTCTCATAGGTGTATTTATTAACTTAAAAATAACAGTGACTAATGTATTATTAAATGTATGCTCATATTAAGAAGTTTTGCGTAGGAATTATACATTTTTCGTTAGCTTATATTTACCTCTAATCTGATAAAATCAATATTATTTAATGCTGCTCCCATACCTGTGTATATAGTGCTGTTTATACTCGCTATAAATGTAGGTGTGAGAAAACATTATCTTCATGAATTACGAATTATCCAATCACGTGAATGACAGACGCAACACGATTAGTGGATCATCAATTTTTACACAGGTTAAAGGACTTTAGCAGAATTAAATTCCAGTTACGGGAATGACACACGCAAAGTATAAAAAATATGAGACAGTATAGAAACTACACTTACACACGCTCATACCGGCACACTCACACAAACATAGGCATCAACGAGACCCCTAAGCAGTTTTAACTGTCCATAGAGGTACCTTTTAAAATGTCTCGTTTATATTTGTTATAAACTCTAACTATCCGATAAAGGAATCAATAATAATTAAGCATAAAGCAGTTTACACGCGAAAAATCAAATTTAACTACCTTTGTTATACATACTCGAAAAATATCAACGATTTGAAATAGCTTAATGACTTATACTCAACGAAAAGCAACGAGGTGTATAATTATATTAAAGTCTACAAAGACGTATTGATTCGTTAAAAAAATTAATTCATCGTAGCAATCTTTGAAGAGATGAATACGGGTAATTTTGTTCGTCATGAAAAGTAACACAATAGAATTAACCTTTTAAATAAAGATCCTATTGTGAAATAATAACCTTCAGGGAACGCAAAAGGACTACCTATAGTGTGCTCTCTTACCCGCAATTGCCCCAATTACTTTCCCATCAGACCCCGATAGCCTTCAATCCAGTGACTCGAACCTTGTTCTCCCTATAGGCATTGTTTATTACCGTCTTTATAACTATATATTTTTTAAACGAACGTAAAATCAGAGGTCATTTTATCTCTAATCGAGTTTTAAATATGATGTTTGAACGCATTGGCCAATTGGAATTAAAATAAAGTAAATTTTCAAAAAAAGTATTAACCGACTTCAATATTGATCAGAGGCATAAAAATAAGGCACTAAAAACCGGAAAATAAATAGTTTATCAAATTAACCAAATTTAATGAAACATATGAATATGTGTGCTACCAAGAGATGCATTGGAATTCGGTGCCTTTGTACCTAGATGTAGATGATATGATTTTCGGTTGGCACCGACTTCCAATTAATCTCTAGGTACCACACATATTCATATGTTTCATTAAATTTGGTTAATTTGATAAACTATTTATTTTCCGGTTTTTAGTGTCTTATTTTTATGCCTCTGATCAATATTGAAGTCGGTTAATACTTTTTTTTGAAAATTTACTTTATTTTTCCATTTTTAGTGTACATTTTTTTTTCTAAAACATGCGGGTCACCTGATGGTAAGTGATCACCGTCGCCCATGGATACCTGCAACACGAGAGGAATCACAGATGCGTTGCCGGCCCTTAAGAAAGGAGTAGGCTTGTTTCTTGAAAGTTGTGTTACTTTGTCACGGATCCCATAATCAGAACCTAACCAAACTCTCATCAAACCACCCTTGAAGAACATCCTTTACAATAAAAAAGGAATCATCGAAATCGGTTGGCATGATATTGAGTTATTCGTCTATTTGTCGTATACACACCAAATGCAAATTTAACACTTATACGGTTTTGCACTGGATGCCGTTGACAGAAGTGGACCAAAAAAAAATGGGACCACAGGGGAAGCACTAGCTTTCAAATAAAAAAAGAATCATCAAAATCGGTTCAGCCAGTCCAAAGTTATGAGGTAACAAACATAAAAAAAAAAAAACATACAGACGAATTGATAACCTCCTCCTTTTTTTGAAGTCGGTTAATTAAACCTGTATGGCCTCAGACTCAGAGTGAAGACTTCTGAAGCTGATAGGCAAAGGCGCCAATCCAGATGTGTGAACAGTACGAGCTTTTATTTAGGTTGTAATGTTGTTAGTTTGTTTAGATCAAATCTAGCAAGTTGAATTAGAATCATCTCCTTTAGAGCCTAGTTTCCAAAGTGGTCCAGGTGGACCTCTAGAGGTCCACGGGAGACTACGGCGATCTACGATGGTTTGACATAAAATGGTAGTCACAATTCGTAAGCGGTGGTCCACGAAAATTTATCTGCTTTAAAGAATTGCTGTAAGGACCTAAAATGTTGGCTTGATTTCAATTATCAATATAGGCAGATAATATTTTAAGAAGCTCAGCGACTGTAAATTGTAAAAACTTTCATATTCCATACAAATTCAGTACGCAACGCAAATTTCCATAATTAAATCTAATCTTTTTGTCGAGTTTTCGGAATATGGTAGAAATGTTGCAGGGAATCCATTGTAACTAGCTATGTGAAAAAAAATCTGGAAACCTTTGCTTTAGACCTACGACTTTACAATTTTTTGTCCAGTCCTGATAACAACACACGAAAATGTGTAAATGTAAATGTGTACAAAATAACCCAAAAAGGGAATTATTGGCATTGGCACATATTCCCAAATATACATAGAAAATTAAAATAAGAATAAGTTATTTAGCGTATTTCAATAAAAGCTTGTTTTAAAAAATATTTTATTTAATATGAGTTAATTTAGAGTAGGTTTTTTAAAAGTCGATTTTTTTTATTTGGAATTCGCGATGTCTTTTATCGCTTATTATTTTTGTCCCGTCATATTACTATCTTATATAATAACTAGTCTCTGCCCGCGACTTCGTTCGCGTTCTCAAAAGAAAAAAACATCCCGATTTTGAAACATTTTTCATCTGTGCTCCGCTCCTATTGGTCTTAGCATGATGACATATACCCTATAACTATTCTCGATTAATGAGCTATATAACACTGAAAGAATTATTCAAATCGGACCAGTAGTTCCTGAGATTACCTCCTACAACGTCACAACATCACAACGTCACAAACTCACAAACTTTACCTCTTTATAATATTGGTATAGACGTATATTATATATACATGTATATATTATACCCAATACATTAGTTATGTATTTATCAATATGTAAACTTAGCTTATATGGTGCCTGCATATGTTTGTGAAGTGTGTAATAACTATACTTACAAGTATGTATACACCTGTGACCATTGTTTGTGTATGGAATGAGGTAATATTTAGTTGTTTTCAAGAGTACATCTTCTACGTAATTATAATCTATTGAGTTTTAAAAATAATGCAAATATTAATTTTTCTAAGTTATTGTTATATCTTTTAAATCTCTTGTCTGTGAGCGTCCTTTTTAATGTTATAATGCGCTTAATACTTAATCCTTTGTTGGTAAACATAAACATTTTTTTTTTATATCAGAGAAGGCAAACGAACAGGCGGGTCACCTGATGTTAAGTGATCACCGCCGTCCATAGACACGGAAAAGGGGAGGGGAGGTGATGTGGGCCTCCGACGTTCTCACTGACCGAACGGAACGCAACAGTGCAAGCACTGCTACTTCACGTTGGTTTTCTGTGACAGGGTGGTACCCCGGGCGAGCAGACCCATTCATGCTGAAACCAATAGTAGCTTCAGCGTAGCTCTACCACGTAAAAAAAGATAATAAAAATAATTCGTGATAATATCAAAATGAGAAAATGTCCAAATGACAGAACAGAAGTCAGCATACGAAATTTTATTATAGAAGATGAACTATGCCTGTGATTCCGCTCTCGTTTGTCATTATTGTCTACTAGCCTTTGCCCGCGACTTAGTTCGCGTGGAATAGTTAACGCCCACACGCAACGGAAGCTCTCAAGAGAAAATAAATCCGATTTTAAAACATTCCTCATTGGTGGTCCGCTCCTGTGTCTTAGCGTGATGATATATTTCCTATAACCATTCTCGATAAATGAGCTATTTAACACTGCAAGAATTATTCAAATCGGACCAGTAGTACCAGAGATTGCCCCATACAACGTCATAAACTATAACCTCTTTATAATATTAGTATAGATGATAAATAGTCATTTATATCAAAATGGATATTGTGTAAATATGTGTCATGTTCAAATATCTACACATACCAATTTCAAAGGCATCGATTTGATTGTGTAGAAGTTAATGTGCTACAACGCCATCTAGTTGAACGATGTAGTAAAATATCTAATATATAAAATTCTCGTGTCACAGTTTTCGTTGCCATACTCCTCCGAAACGGCTTGACCGATTTTGATGAAATTTTTTGTGCTTATCCGGTATATATGAGAATCGGCCAACATCTATTTTTCATCCCCCTAAATGTTAGGGGTAGTCCACCCCTAATTTTTTTTTTTAATTTTTAGACAAAATTTTTAATTTCTATTTTTTTATGATACAACATACAAAAATACACACAATCCTCAATTTTCACCCTTCTACGATCAACCCTTATTTTTTAATAGCCATTTTAGTAATTATTCATTTTTCACCACTTGGTAAATTATCCCAGAGAAAGAGCTAATTAAAACCAAGTTGTTGTCTCTTTTGTGAGCGGGTTTTATGCTTACTTTAAAATATTTCTCACATACTAACTGGGTATATGTTTAAGTAAGTCCCTGTATTGTTCGAATTTACAAATGCAAACGGTTGAGGTCGCTAAAATCGGGTTTTAGGTTAATTACGATTTTTCGCGTTTAAAAATATAATTGACACAGGTTTGAACCAATTTGGTGCAGACGAAGTTGCACGGGTCAGCTAGTATAGTATATAAATCTTCCATAAAACACCACCTAGATGTATGCCAACTTTTATAGTTATTAGACAAACGGTATTGGAGTTTAATACATTTCAGACATATTATGATAATAATCCACACTAATATTATAAATGTGATATTGAGTTTGTTTGCTTATTAAGCTCTCATGCTTCAACTACTCAAGCGATGATCATGAAATATTGCATACATGTTCAGGAAAGAACACAGGGTACCTTACAAACCAAATTTATATTAACTCGAGCGAAGCCGCGAGCAAAAACTAATTTACATATGTATAAACAGGCGAATAGAAAACAATTCAGTACATTTTACTCGTTTGTTTGTCAATCGATTTTCTTTCTTTTTTAGCTATTGACGAGCTCTAGTTTTAGTACCAATAAAAAAATGTTTTTTTTTTTTTTCTATATCAGCGACGAGTCAAACACTTCATTTCTAAGTCCGTATTCACCATCTGCAATATTTATACTTATTTTGCCAAAAAGAAGCCTGACTAATATTAAAATTAAAAAAAATCGAGACAGCGATAATGACTACCTACAGAAATGAACACTCGAAATGATTAGAGTAACTCTGTTTTTTTTAAATTTCGAAATAGTAATCTGAATTGTTTCAATTTCAGATTTTTTTAATTTAAATTATTAACATTAGTCTGGTTTCCAAATATGTTGTAACCATACTTATGTTAAATTGGACAAGCTCAATACTAAACAACAATATCAGACGTACACAGCTCGCTATATTACGCTTCGCTAGTCCGGCGGAAGCCCGGTATGTTACGAGCATGTCGAGGTCGTCGGTGACGGGAACCCATGAGTTTCCCCCCTGGCACTCACCAAAAATCACTCATCGCAGCTACATTTTTTAATTTTTCTTACACTTCTTTAAGTTTTCACTTCAAAAATGAATCAATTATGATGAAATTTTCGACCAATGGACAATCATTAATCCATCTATGTAGATATGAAAGTAAACCTAAAATATTCGTATATTTTCGTATTTGCACATTATTCATGGAATCTTAGACGTTACACGGGAATGTTTTTACAACCGAGGCCGCAGTAAACTAAAACGAAACTCAGTTTTTACCGACGACGGGAGGCACCCTTTCAACAGAGGCGTAAATTCTTGACTTATTGCCTCCCTTAAGTCTTACTGTTACTCGTGCGTTTGATAAAAGATAGATGTGTTATTTATGATTCACTGTTTATATTTATTAGTTAATCCTGTTGTAAAGTTAATAAAATCTTTCTTCCTTGGCTTATGAATAAATTTATTAACATCAATAATCAAGCGTGAATATACAAAAGGTATCGTTTGATTCGCGTTTAATTTTGGTAACTTTGTCGACCCGACTACTTGTTTTCGACCATGACAAGACGACGGACAAACAAGACGACAATTGATTATTTGGGACACGTGGCCAACTCTTGTTATTTTTTTCGAACTGACAACGCTATTGGCCTTGCAAGGCGTTTTCAGCTTTACCGGACTACGAACTAATATCTTTTTTTTTCTCGAACTGACTACGCTATTGGCCTTGCAGTGCCTTTTTTTTTCGAGATGTCTACGCTATTGACCCAGCAAGGTCTTAACAGCTTCACCGGACTACTAAGGCGAGCGCTTAAGGCACTCAGCCGATTTTATTTTGGCAACCAGCTCAAGGGTGCACGGCACACCTCGGCTTGGCTGTTGCCTGTTGCATGCAAACTCGCGACCTAGCTTAGCTAACCTAGCTACCTATTCATATATGTATGAGTTGTTGAAACGTATATGTGTACCAAGCATACACGCCTCAACAACCCCTCCATATATTTATTATCGGAAAATTAGAGTTTTTTCAGTACGATAAGGGGAAAATAAAACCCTTCCACTTTCATGTGTAAGCGTGTAGGCGTGCACGTGTGTGGGGGTGATCGTGTAGTGTTGTAGCAGTGATGTATATTTGTGTGTCACCGTATCGCGCAAGCAACGCACTCAAGGGCTCCCTGCCGAGGGATCGAACCTAGGCTTGAGCCGCTGCCGTGGGAAGCCTAATCGGGTAACGCCTTGCAGTGCCTTTACAGCTTCACCGGACTACTAATAACTAATGTCTTTTTTTTTTTTTTTCGAACTGACTACGCTATTGACCTGGCAAGGTCTTTACAGCTTCACCGGACTACAATAACTAATGTCCGATTGATAACCGTATATCATTAAAAGACAGCGACCGGGTGAAAGTGCGAGCTAACTCTACTGTGGCTCCATCTCTTAACAACAAACTAAATCTTGTGTGATTAAATTAAATGCAGAAGTAATTTTTATCTCAAACACTTTGTTTGTATAATAATTACTCACAAGTAGATAGAAATATTTAAAGACCAGCTTCTCGTCGCGGCTTCGCTCGTGTTAATAATCATACTAAGCGTAAATATAGATTCGGCCTATCCCACGGTAACAGTACTTGTTTCTAATAAACGTCATCCTAGGTTCTCTTCTATAACCCTGACAATGTTTATTCAAAATGTTACTATTATTGATTAAAATTCTAACCGCAGAGACAGGGTCAAATCTACATTGAGCAAATCTGCAAGCAACAGCTATTTAGTTAATTTTTTTTAATGAAACAGAAAAAGCCGTAATATACGTAGCCGTGATCTAGTGGTATGTCCGATGGAGTATAAACTCGATGTGTGCAGGTTCGAACCCCGGTATATACGAACGAATCTTTCGAAATTCTTATACGTTTATTAATTTAAATTGGTAACATAATAGGCTGACGGTGAAAGGAAAACATGGTGAGGAAACCTGAGCCTGCGAATGTTCTTGCAGTACTACTGTATTGTAGTATACTGGCCATCTATAATTCTGTTTCATAATCTCTATGGCTAGGCCTATGAAAATAAATGGACTTCGTGTGTGCTGGCGTTCTTTGCCACATCTGCCTATTTGTCTGTTCCCGATAAACTCAAAAACTACACAACGGATTTTCATGTGGTTTTCATTAGTAGATACAGAGATTTATGACAAAGGATCAGGTATATTATTTCTGAAGGTTTTTTTATTATTATCAGGACGAGATAACGTTCGTCGGGCCTACTAGTCTATACTATTATTATAAAAAGGTAAAGTTTGTGGGTTTGTGATGCTGTAGGAGGTAATCTCAGGAACTACTGGTCTGATTTGAAATATTATTTTTTAATAATTCTAATTTTATATAGCTCATTTATCTAGGATGTTTATAGGCTTTATATCACAACGCTAAGACCAATAGGAGTGGAGCACCAATGAAGAATGTTTCAAAATCGGGGTTTTTTCCTATTGAGAGTTTCCGCTGCGTGTTAGCGCTAACCCAAAGTAACTAATTTACGCAAACGGAGTCGCGGGCATAGGCTAGTTAAAATACATTCATCAGTACAAAAATGACATGTACATGACGTGAGTATAAAAAAACATAGAACTGTAGATTTTTCAAGTCTGAAATCAAATATAATATGTCGTAGGGTAGTGTAGTGATTGTACCGATACCTTCCTTCGGAAAAAGGCCTATAGCGCTGCCGTGGGTTTCTTACAAGCTAATGATTAATATTGAATGTACGTAATGTACCAAGAAAGAGACGAAATGCAATTAGTACCTTCAATACGTTACGCAATTACACGCTGAAACGTATTATTACTGCGTTATAGAAAATATTAGTATACAAGTTTGTACTTAGATATCTATATATTGCAGACATCGTATGTCGCTAACAAGTCGTGAAGGAAACACGACATCTTCCTCAACGTATTTCACGATTCCGACGTAATTTAACATTGATTTTATTCAATTGAGGTTTACTCTTTGTTTTGTTAGGTTTTTTCTGTAACGCGTTGTTTTCTTTCATATAATAAATATACGAAGCGAGAATAGGTACTATAATGGTAGTATATTTATTTTCATTGGATTTGACATGAAATTCAGTTATTGGGTAGGTTTTGCAGAAAAGAAGGTATGTTAACGAAGTCCAAAATAATCAGTTTAAAAAGTGTAATTTAGTTGCCGAAGAATAATATAAATTTTATCAAAGATCTATTAGAAAATGGTGAAATATAAATTGTATAAAAATGCCACAAAACCAAAAAGTTGTAATAGAATTTCCACGCGTTTATTATTGATGTTTCACAACCGGCAGTGCACGATATTCTTCTGCTCGTATCATGATACTCGCACGCACGCACACACACTCACACACTCGGATGTAAGACGTAGAAACACAGAGAAACATAGAAAGTCACATGGAAGTGAATGATGCTCTTCTGTTCAAATTTGGATACGGGCACACACACTCACACACATTGGTATACAATAGAGGAGACATTGAAGTACAGAAAATCGCATGAGCATAAGGTTTTTCCTTACGTGACGGTTTCTTCCAGCAAAATCGTAGTAGCTAGCGCAAACCGCAAACAAAAAAAATTCGAAAAAATAAGTATTGCTGAGAGAAGGGAAAACTCAAAATAATGTAATAATTGTGTACTTTTTTGAAATTGTAAATCAAATAAAGTCTAAATTAAATTCATTTATTTTAATTTCATAATTTGTAAATTTCAATTATTAACATTAGTCTGGTTTCCACATCAACTGGCATTCAGAAAAACATACATTTTTATACAGTTTTTTCATTATTCAAACATGTGATAGATTGCACAAGCTGAATATTAAAGCCAAAATACTACGAGTCGCTAGTCTGACGCAAGCTCAATACGTCACGAGCATGTAGAGATCATCGGTGACGCAAAACCATAAGATTTTCACCTCTTAAATATTTTTTCGCTCAAGAAGTAAAAACAAAATTCCCTAAAAAGAAAATCTCTGGTTAGATTATTGAATCGTTTTTTTATAATTGAAATCTAAATTAAAATTTTCATAGACGTAATACATAAATAATTTGAAGCATATTTTACAAGGCAGTGTCCGTGTGACGTGACCTAATCTACTTAAAACATTCCTTGAATTCATCCGCCCATATCTCGTACGATACTGCTGCTATTAGAAACTATACAGCGAATATTAGTATGAAAAACTATAGAAATGTATAATTAATGATAATCACGATTAACTAAGATATATTAAATAATCCTATTTTATTATTAGTAGGTACCTTATTATTTTTTCTAACCCTTAATTATTTCTTGTGATAGATCGTTCTAAGAAGCGATTAATAAAAAAAAAAAAACTAAAAATCACGATTGCAAAAACACTTTTTTTATTATATTAATAAATGAGCTGCTCAATTGAATATTGATATGTAAAAAACTAATTTTTATGTCTCTCTTTTTTACTAACAATAAAAATAAATATAATTACAAGTCAATACGTTAAAAGTCCATCAGACTGTTTAAAAGACGCTGTGCAATCGGGTAAAAAAAATATAAATTACTCTGGTCACCCGGAACATCATTGAGATCTATTTATACGTACATGGAATTTATGTGTGCATAACACATAAAAAATCAGTTAGTACTTGTTCATGATCTCTCTTGTTCTATAATACATACCTTTTTTGTAATTTCATAATAATTATGAATATGATGGAATGTATAGGTAAAGAGAACCATTTCTGTGTATGAAAATAAATCCATCAAAATGCATTAAATTAGGCTGGCGTTACAGTAGCAACAGGGTTCATTATTGTTTAATTATTTCAACAACATTCATCAACGTAAACACTCAAAAGTCACCAAAAGTAATATTTAAATGTCCCAAAAATTCTATCACGCTCCATGTTTTCTTACAGCAGTTATTTTAGGTTATATTTACAAGATTATTTCGGACTATCCATAATCTTTGCCTATGCTAGTGCCATTTTGATGGGTCTTGAAATTATTATTTAACTAGCCTCTGCCCGCGACTTGGTTCGCGTGGAATAAATACAGTAACACGCAGCAGTTCTCAAAAGAGAAAAACATCCCGTCTTTTGGAACATTTTTCATCTGTGCTCCGCTCCTATTGGCCTTAGCATGATGATATATAGCCTATAACCATTCTCGATGAATGAGCTATATAAGACTGAAAGAATTATTCAAATCGGACCAGTAGTTCTTGAGATTACCCCCTATAACGTCACAACATCACAACGTCACAAACTCACAAACTTTACCTCTTTATAATATTAGTATAGATTGAGCTGGAGTTTTTCACCACGTCCACCATATGAAATAGTTATTCGTAACTCAATTCTTCATAACGAATATATATTCCATGTGACTGAAATCTCCGAAAGGTTATTTGAAACGTATGATCAATAAAGTGATAACTTAAAAGCTGTAGATATGTTACCTACATGATATTTTGACAAAATAAATGGCACGATAACGCACACATGCGTAAAGGAATACTGTAACTGCATATTCACAATATTACTGGTGAAAAAAAATAGTTATATGTTGCTTACATACGGGCGGACTGACAGGGCAGCCGTCAAAAATAAGCTAACTAGCCAAGTTTTAACAAGCCGTCGTCGAAGCGCTTACGATCTTTTTTTTTTTTTCGAACTGATTACGCTATTGACCTAGCAAGGTCTTAACAGCTTCACCAAACTACTAAGGCGAGCGCTTAAGGCACTCAGCCAATTTTTTTTTTGGACAACTAGCTCAAGGGTGCACTGCACACCTCGGCTTGGCTGTTGCCTGTTACATGCAAACTCGCGACCTATCTTAGCTAACCTAGCTACCTATTCATATATGTATGAGTTGTTGAAACGTATATGTGTACCAAGCATACACGCCTCAACAACCCCTTCATATATTTATTATCGGTAAATTAGAGTTTTTTCAGTACGATAAGGGGAAAAATAAAACCCTTCCACTTCCATGTGTAAGCGTGTAGGCGTGCACGTGTGTGGGGGTGATCGTGTAGTGTTGTAGCAGTGATGTACATTTTTTTTTGTGTCACTGTATCGCGCAAGCAACGCACTCAAGGGCTCCCTCCCGAGGGATCGAACCTAGACTTGAGCCGCTACCGAGGGAGGCCTAATCTGGTGTGCGGGAGCGAAATCTACCCCCAGACCACGGCGGTGTGATCTGTGGTTACGCGGGGCGCTTACGATCTATCTAAAGCTTGCTTGTAAGTTAAAATTCACATAAAGATCATTTATGTGAATGAATGAATGAAACAAAGTGAAAGTAACGCCTGACAAACATTACGTGTCGTGGTGTCATGTTGCAATTGTTTTTACGTTTGTATAACATGACTTCCTCTTAACATCACTGATATACGTGCATTATCTTCATCAAGAAACCGACCTCATAAAACGATACGATCCTTATGTATCACACTAAGAAGTACTTTAGAATGACAACTAGTATAGATAGAACCACTTAGGCTAAACCTTGATTTATAGGTCCCATTCTAAGCAAATTCAACAAGGAATCGTTTCCAACGCCAAAGTGAAATAAACAAGCTTGTTTACCAAACTCGCTATTTAAAGACATATATTATACAAACAACAGTACTTGACTCTATTATTAAGATTTACTATAGACTATTAAACACGATTACATGGTTTAGTGCCACTCCCCAACATTAATGTATATTTAGTAATATTGTGTTCAGTTTATCTGGTCGTTACTTGTGATTTAACCCTTCATTAGAAAAATAACCCCTAGCTAACTCATTCCGTTGGGTTACTGCTATTGATTATTATTAAAAAGTTGCTGCCTGTAAGACAGAAGATCGATATTACCCATCGAATTAAAGTACTAAGAAGATAAATTAGTGTATAGACCACAACTGAAACGAGAGATCGATTACAATGCAACCAATCGTTAATTCTACGCGATAAAACAGTCTCTTATCGCAGCTTGTTAACCATTTGTTTTACGTAACCATTGTATTTTCTAATTTGTTTATATAGTTTCTGAAAGGTGTGTTACTTTCATTCGCGTATCGTTTATAGTTAACGAAAGATCAATGCACTACTAAGAGTTGATATTTGTCATACAACATACTTAATGGTACTAGCAAATTTTCATGAAACTTTTGTAAATAATTTCGCATATTTTAAGTTTTATCATTTACTGGATGGATGACGCAGTAGTTTAAGCAATCGCCTTTCGCACTGAGCGTTATGTAATCGAATCAGATACATGATCAGACAGATAAATCATTAGTGTGATCCTCAAATTATTGTTCTGAGTCTCAGGTTACTTTGAATCTATTATATATACGATTATAAAATCTCTACGATACATAATTTGTTACCCCGTATCGAAATAATAAAAAGAAAATAAAAGAGTCAGAAATTTCACTTTGAACTATTGTTTTTTTTTTTCCATTATACCATTACTATAAAGATCCCATGTATTAACAACGCCCAATTTCTGTAATCTTCCTTTTTTAAATTGTCTTGTCAATGCTTAATGAAGAAAAATTAACTAAAATCGAATTCTTGATAATCATCAATCACCCTTAACGTTGTTACAGTTGATATAACTTTTCCAATGTTGTTTGTATAAATTAAACTCGTACGGGAAGCTTGCTGCACCAATATCTTAAATCAAATTTAGGGTGGAGAAGTTCCACGCGTCGTGATACAATTAAACTAAACGTAGTTTAAACTAGATTTAACGTGTTAGTGCTACTGCACTTTAGTGTTCTATCTCTTATAACTACATAACTCAAAGAAGTTTTCGCCTTGTATTTTTAAATTTAAATTAATCCATTTTATTTATTTATTATTACATATTGTAAAACAAAATCCTCAGCTACGTCTGTCTGTTCGCGATAAACTCGAAAATAACTGAACGGATATACATGTGGTTTTCACCAGTAGATATTTAGGTAATTCAAGTAGAAGGTTTGGGTATATAATTTGTCAAGGTTTTTCTTTATCATCAGAACGGGAAAACGTCCGCCGGAACAGATAGTTTATGTGTAAAATTTAAAAGTGTTTCGTTAGATTTACATTTATTTCATTATTTACATACTATATCTATACTAATATTATAAAGAGGTAAAGTTTGTGAGTTTGTGACGTTGTGATGTAGGGGGTAATCTCAGGAACTACTTGTCCGATTTGAATAATTCGTTCAATGTTATATAGCTCATTCATCAAGAATGGTTATAGGCTATATATCATTACGCTAAGACTAATAGGAGCGGAATACAGATGAAAAATGTTCCAAAATCGTGATATCTTTTCCTTTTGAGAACTGCTGCGTGTTAGTGTATCTATTCCACGCGAACGAAGTCACATTTTACTTTACACATAAAGAGAAAAAAAGTTAATCGAAGTTACAATTAAACATAAAACATGTCACATTTTTTTATTGGGCCTGAACTCATATAAAATGTCCACTTTAGTAGAATTTTCGAATGTGCCAATAACTCTGCCGAGGACGGCTTATCTTCAACACTACAATAGAGGAATTAGGTCGGGGAGATTCTACTTAGTTTTAGAGATGTAGGCAATAAAAACTGGCATTTCCGAGATCTTCACTATACCTTAAATATAATGCCCGTCATAAAATGTGCGCGCAAAACTAAATACATACATAAATTTAATAGTATCTCTTTATTGTGTTTACATATTTATGTAATGTTTCTATCATTGGTGACATTAGTTGTTTTTTTTTGTTACAAATCGAACTATAACACAAGGTCAACTCTTCAGTTAATTTTTATTTAATCACCACATTACATTTTTTTTATTTGAGTCCATCTTGTAAGGTGCGTGACGTAAATTGAAACCCTGTAATGAGGTTGGAGTTTTCGGTGAGGGAAAATATAGTGAAACCTATAGCAAGGTGGCATAGTTTTTTCTAATTCTCGCCTTACTATACTAATCCAATATCAAGTTGAGAAACTAGCACTAAGCAACTGTGTTTACGACTTTAGTCTCTAGCTTAGTTCTCCGTAAAGTTTATTTATTTTATTTTATTTTAACTCTTAGAAAAACATACAGCTAGACAATAAAAAATTACATAACGTATATAAACATATTCGAAGGTAATTTACAAATTTCCGCAAGTAGCTTTAACCTGTTATAACCAGCTTGGGAATATTATCATTTAATATTAGACGATATTGCCGTCAAATGTTGAAACTGCATAAGTAGGATCTGAAGAGTCCTATATTTTTCATCACATATAATGGCTTTTCATTTAACCAATTTCCCCAAATAGGCACGTTAACATGACAATTGTCTTATTAATAGTGAGAAGGAATTAGACTGTTTGTAAACAAACATGTCATAACTAGTCTAAACTTGATAATTAAGCTACAAAGTTCCAGTTATAGAGGTCTAGTCATCGAAAAAATCTAAGAAATCAAGTCTCACTTACAAAGGTTTGAAAATTCCTATTAATAGAGGTATTTCCATGTCATAGTGTCGGAACGTCATTATCAAGGTTTCACTGTATATTAAAAAAAATGTCTTATAACATTCAATTCCTAAGGTTGCAATTAGATATATAGTTTAAAAACAATGTATCTCATAATGTACCGAGTGCATAATTAAGTAGGTATATCTGTGATTAGGCGGTTATTTCACCTTCGACGTAAAAAAGGCTTGTTCAGTTACACAGATGTAGCTCGAATGTTAATGTAATAAATTTGCATTTCACTAACATTAAATCGCGATTAAATATGCAAATGCGTTTTGTTTGACGTGAACGTACACGGAATGACATGTTGTGGAAAGCGTTGTTATGTTCTTTAAACAGACTTTTTTGCGGTAGTAGATAGGAATAATTCCGACTTAAGAGTCAATTATACGTTTTAAAAATACGCATTTATTAATGGCTTCAATTTTTTTTTTATTACAGATTAGATGCTTGTCAATGTTGATTATTGTTGTTAATTGGAAGTTTTATTAGTCTCGAACAGCTGACCCTTTAAATTAGTTTGTAGCTAGAAAAACTATAGGACCGGCTGTTATAGATGTCTCATAGATGGGGCCATTTTTAATTTTCTGTATTTAAATTGATTATGTAATAACAGAGCCACAGCAACGCGTGGTCGGATCAGATAATAATTCTATCTATTTATCTATTATCTTTAAACGAACAATTCTTGTATATTCTTATATATTCGGGTACAATTGTGAATCTAATAAACTATTTTCGGAGCCACTGGAACACGCACACAAAATTTCAGTAAATCGGTCCAACCGTTTTGGGAGTAGTTCAGTGACATACACAGGTACAGAAGAAATTTATATATAAAGATGAATAAACAATACATATGTATGTAGTATATAAATGCGCATATAGTATACTAGACTCTTGAGGCTTCGTTGGCGTGTAATAGATACTTTGGGCTAACGCTAACACGTGGGGAAACTCCCAAGAGGAACAAAAATCCGAGTTTTAAACATTCCTGATTGGTACTCCGCTCCTATGGGTCTTAGTGTGATGGTATATAGCCTATAACCATCATTGATTATGAGCTACATAGCATTGAAATAATTTTTCAAATCGGACCAGTAGTTCCTGAGATTACCCCCTACAACGTCACAATCTCACAAACTTTACCTCTTTATAATATTAGTATAGATATACTGCGCACACGTGACCTTCTGAGCTTTGTATAATAATTCGCGTTGAGGACTAACCACCTTAGTATACACGTATATGCTAATTAGTAGCCTATTTTTCATACACATATACACACATCCACAATATACGACATTTTTATTTTAAAGTGGATTGTTTTTCATTACCATTAATTTAATTAACAAGTGTATTTAACTTTTATGTGTACTTACAACTATAATAATATAGATATACCTTTTTACTATGTAACATGATAGTAGAATTCGTAGGTTTTTAATTAAATCAGTTCGTTCATTCACAGAGGCAGTAATTAACCGCCCTATCAATGTAACCCTTCACTTTAAGAAAACGCCTAACAGAAGTATTTGGTAACGTCATTATTCCTAGAACAAACATTAATAGATTTTCCTTTGTTATGTAAAAAAAAGTTTTCCTAGAATGGTTATTACTTCGCATACTTCCCTTGGTCTGTTTCCGCATAACTCAGCATATTTTACACGGCTTGAATGTGAAAGGTATCTCAAGGCACAACGTACAGGGACGGCGTAGGCAAACCCGTTAATAATTGGTTTCTAGTTTGCTCAACAAGCTTTTGTCCGCTACTCCGTTTAGATTTAATTAAAGCTCCGTGACATGATACACGTTCATAAATAGGAACAATATATTAAACTGTAAATTCCTTTGAATCATAAAATGAATTCGTATATTTCACTTGTTTGCATTCATTATTCGGATCCATGGAAGATGTCACTTCATTTTCTATTATCTTAAGAAACAAGCCCTAAATCTTATATCTCTAGAAGAAAGCGTGAGTATAAACCTAGACAACCACACATAATATAAAAAAAAATGTATTCTCTTTTGTAATGTAGACATATACCTATCCATGTAGTGGTAGTTGAATAAATGAATAAATACTTATTATATGAATAAATGCCTATTTTAGATTGATATAATAACATTCCAACTTATTTTTTTGTAATAAACTCTTGATGATATTATGCCCAAGCCCGAATTTACGGTTATATTCAAGGCACTCAAAAAGGTGGACGAGAACTGTAATTGTCACCTGGTATTTATTATAATTATATTTTATTACTGTTATTATAACCTACTTTAATTTACAATTACGCCATGGTTGTGTTCCGATTATACTATTATAGTAAATACTTTACCTCGTATGTAAACAATGCTCTTCAAATATTAACCGCTCAAAGTAAATGAATTGTTATAAAACAAGCTTTAAAATCGTAATTGGGTCACGACGTAATTAGGTCGGTTTGTGACACAATTTTCGACAATCTTATGGGTTGCCATCGAATTAATTCCACCGCAGGGAATCAACTTAATGACGTACGCCTTTGGCTCTTCAATCTTCCTGATTTTGACGAGATAAGTTTGTTTGTAAACGTCGATATATGTCAAGATTGCATCGATTTTTTTTTTTCGAGATCAAAAATTTTATACCAACTTATAAGCAGTGGTTGAAGACTAATACATAAAATCTAAGCACATTGGTGTTTGGAGACAGCTTTCTGATCTATAATTATCTTTATTTTCTTTATATATAAACTTCTTCTCTACGTGTGTATGTCACTGAACTCTTCCCAAAACGGTTGGACCGATTTTGCTAAAATTTTGTGTGCGTGTTCCAGTGGATCCGAGAATGGTTTAGATTCATAATTGTACCCGGTAGGTGGCGCTGCAGTCGCATAATAGGTTTTTTTATTATCAGGGTGGGACAACGTCCGCGGGCCCGCTAGTACGTATATATGATTCTTTTGTCCGTGTGTATGTGACTGAACTTCTCCTAAACGGTTGGACAGATTTTAATGATGTTTTTTGTGTGTTCAAGTGGATTCAAGAAAGGTTTAGGTTCACAAATGGAATCAGTAGGTGGCACTACGCTTGATGTTAGAGGTTTTTTTTAATATGTATAAAAAATAATATATAATTGTCTTTAAAAACATAGATAATTATGTTAATTAGGATTTAAATGGATAATGCAAATTTGTAAAATATATGTTTTTCAAAGTTCTGTCAATGTAACTTAATTTTTTTTTTTTTTTTCGAAATGTCTACGCTATTGACCCAGCAAGGTCTTAACAGCTTCACCGGACTACTCTTAAAATTTTAATAATTGTTTACGTTCACGTTATTTAAAAAATCTTCAAGTAACAAATACAATTATTAATAAAGAAAAACCGTGAATACTATCTACAAATTTCTCATTTTTTGTTTAGAGTCGTTACATTTAAATATGTCTTATCTAGAAGTAATATTTACCCTTATAATGAGTACGCAAAAATTATATATCTTACATCAAACCGGTTATAGGCTGTGCTAAAAAAATTCCTAAGGTGTTGAAGTTTGCTCAACTCAGAAATATTCTTATAATTTTTACATACCACACATAAATAAATATGTTAAATCCGGAGCTAATATTAATAATTTTAAAATGTACTATAATTTTATTTCGTATAAACATCTTATTAACGAAGAAACTACACCTTGGTTCTTACAAAAAGCATGAATCCGACGAATTAACACGGGCGTTACGGTCATCTATTTTGAGCGACTGTGTTTACCTTCTGCTAATTATTCATAATGTTATTTTCACGGTAATATTTAATGAATGATAAATAAATAGAAGTATATTACATTCAGTATATACCAATTAAATTTTGATAACATATCGATAATATATTTTTTATGACGAAAATGTAAAACGAGATCAAATATGGCGATTTAAAATATAAATATAACATATTGTAAGTTTATAAAGTTTGATTAACAAGTAAAGAGGATAATTCTTTTTTTAGTAAGGATGAACGATGTTTTATAATAATTTATAAGTTTTAGCTTTTGACCACAATTTCATAAAAAAGGCTTAGAAAAAACACTACCTACCACTATGCTATGGTCTCATCACGATGTTTTCCTTCGCCGAAACCTCCGGTGGACGTCGTTGGACGCTCCGGCGCGGGACACTAGATTATAACCTAAAGACGGCCATAAAGGAGCATAATGAAATCGCCATGAAGGCAATAACGTCATTAAAAATAAATACATAAAATAATAAATAAAAACACCCTACGGTTGCTCACAGATATGATTTTAAACATACACAAAAAAAAAACGAAAGCAAAAAAAGGTACGGACCAAGAGTCTGTAGAACTGAAGAAGATAAAAAACACGTCCATCGTCCATCAACTGAGCCAAAATTGCTTAAAGATTAATTAATCTTAATTATGTCTTGAAAAACATTCAGCACCGTAGTTAATATAATTTAAACCATAAAAAAACTATGAAAATATAAAAGGTTTATAGATAATAAGATGTTAATATGGATAAGCAAGTTAATATAAATAAGTTAATGAGTATTAGAAAAACGTGATTTTAATATTATACTAACAAGAAATACGTGAACCATTAAGAAAAAACCATAGCTTGACCTCCATGACGATAAACTATTCATATAATCTTCTACATAGCTAATCTGTAAACAGAAGTCTCGTATATAAAGAAAGCAAAGTTCTCACTATATAACGGTTTAAAAGTTGATAAGAATGATTTTAAAGGTTTTGCTTTAATAAATAATTAACCAAAAGATTTAGAACATTTTTTGAAAACCAAAATGGAAGAGAGTAAACCTGCTCAGTCAAATTCAGTTATTTATGAAATGATAGATAATAGATCGTCTAACTGTAAAAATCTCACAGCTTCGCCAAAATCCGCTTCTCAAGGAAAGATACGGGTATAATCAACACTCCGGTCCTTGACGTATTGGAGATTTTAATCTCAAGAACATTTCTTAGGTTCAGGTTTCTTCGTGATGTTTTTTTTTCAACAACGGACAGTGTTCCTCATTTCAATTAGTGAATATGTCCGTAAACTCATTAGCAATTCTTAGGGGTTAAAATCAATTTTCCAAAGGTCAAAACTCTCGACCACTACTACTACGGATAGAATAGAACAATGAATATTATACGTCATAGAATTTAGTGTAGTGTGATGGTGAATGAATATAACAGTGGAGGAAGACCGAAAAGGTTTGAATGGAATGTGTGAAAAGTGATTTGTCCTTAGAAGGTGTGAATACTCAGATGACATCTGACAAGGGAGAGTGGATAAGAAATCCATGTTGTGCGGACTCTACTTAGGTGGGGTAAGGGTAAGACGATGATGAGATAATTTAGTATAGTGATATGAGAGTAATATATCCCGCAATTTTCTTAAAACGTTAACTGTTATTGTAGTAAACAGCAAAACATTAAGGCTATAGGAAGAACACTCTTCTTAAAACTACTAAGGGCCTGGTAGTAAAAATTCGTCCAGTATAAAATTCAAAACTTTAATAAAATAATTCCCAATTTGAAACTGGTTAGCAGCTAACTAGGCACTAGATAATGTCATACCACAATATATTGTGCTATCCCAATGAGAAAAATTAGTAAAGTCCTCAAAAAAATCCGTCCTTTATTTGTACTAAATCCCATCTATGTGAATAATAATAATAACAAAATTATGGATTTTTAAACGATTTCATCAAATTTTCGAATTACGCTATAATATCGAATATAAAAAAAACCATACGACCTCAATTCTCAAAGACTTTCACTTTCAAACTCAGCGTCGGGTCTCTGTGAACAATGCTCGAGCTAAGGAATTTTAATAAACTCTACACTTGTTTATATCTCGTTCTTATTGTAATCCTATGTAATATTTTGCAATTGTAAATACTATGTGTTGTTCTTATTAGTTTCTTGTTTCTCTAAGACAGATACCATCACTAGTTTGGTAGCTTTGGTTTTGTTTCATTTTTTCTACTACAATGCAATTCGTTCTAGTTTTTCTTATTGTACTTATTTCATATAAGTTAGGTTGAAAGGTGCAAATGCCACTACGATAATTTTTGCAATTAGCAGTACTCACGGGGCAGTGTTCTTTAAGACTGGTACATTAGTTGTCTCATTGTCAGGTGTTACTGTACCATCTATTTGTGACTAAAGCTATCTTATATGGATAACTATGAGCTGAAGTAACTAATTACTAATTAAAATTGGTAACAGTATCTGCTGACGATGAAAGAAAACACCGTGAGGAAACCTGAACTTGAGAAATGTTCGTCCGGTGAAGCTGTTAAGACCTTGCTAGGTCAATAACGTAGTCAGTTTGAGAAAAAAAAAGAAATGTTCGTGTAGGATCATTATATGGGGAAAAAATATAGAACTGTGGATTTCTCGGAGTTTGAAATCTCCTATATGGTGTGGGCTGGTGTGATGATTATGCCCATACCTTCTTTGGGGAAGAGACTTATGACCCTTTTTTTATGATGGGGAAATCCCTAACAGATACCCATCCCGTGGGACAGCTGAGGATGGGTTATGTCCGATTTGCACGGACTAAAAATCCATGATGCCTTCATACACCTTATTGGCGAGGGAGCAGGAACTGCCGACTGGCACTGCGTCTGCTCTCCCGACAGGTGTGGGCTCTCTAACAGGCCCTGACTGCGCTCTGAGGGGTCAAATATGGTAGACACCTCAAAGAGGGAGTGGGTGTTAGACCCCCCCCCCTGACGAACTGTGGGAGTCGCATTGGCACAATGCGCCTCCACCACATGGGCCTGTGCAGTTTGCACTGCCAGGGCGACGACATGCCCGTGTCCATCGCCCCCAGGCCCCATCTACGTCGGCCGGAGATCATCCCCTATCCATCGCCGCCATGTGGTTCGTCGACCTCGGGAGGGGAGCCTAGTGGTCCGCTCCCTCTCCCTCTCAGCGAGAGATCCAGGCCAATGGCCGCGACCAGCTCGCGGCGTGGCACATCGCAGGCGGGACATTCACTCACCGTGTGCTGTGTGGAATCATCAGCACAGCCACAGTGATGGCACCCTGTAGTCGGCTCCCGGCCAATGCGACACAAATATCGCCCGAAGCAGCCATGCCCAGAGAGTACCTGCGTTAACCGGAAGCTCAGGGTGCCATGCCGCCTGGTGAGCCATTCGACCATGACTGGTCGAACAGCTTCGATTGTTACCACACCCCAACTGGGTCGCTCAATTCGTCGAGACCACTCTTCCACCACTAGGACCTGATGAAGCTGGGACTTTAGCGTCTCGATTTCTCAAGGCGCTAGACGTTGCCCCAGCTCCGGCGCCTCCACGCGTTGATGATACAAAGACGCGTGGGCTCTCGCTTCCAAGTCCCAGGGTGGGGATCCGGCAAGTAGGGAGGCCGCAGATAGACTTATGACCCTGCACCTTCTTACAGGTTGATAACGATGATGGATCGAAAGATAAAGAAACTGATGCGCTAAGCATCATTGAAAACATTTTTATGATGTACGATCAACGTTGATATATATCAATATTAAATATACTTACATCGATTTTGATCATATTGTGTGTTACAGAATATTGATAGGTTTTACTACTTCATTGTAAGAGCACATTAACTGAAACATCGGTCATTAAACAAACAAAACAGAAAAACTGTAAACAGCAATTAATTTTCATATTATGTGCACTTGTTACTAATTTAATTGAATTAATTGAACATACTACAACAATACAAAAAAACGAATTACCTTATAATATGCAGCTCGTTATTTTTAAATTGAATTATGTATTCTATTTGTTCTTATAGTTTTAATGGTAGTTTAAATTCTATTAATGTTTATTAGTTGAACCACAGATAAGGTCGATACTTCGAAGTATCGTGTTTGGCGGTCGGTGTCTAATTAGAATCATGTGAATCGCAAACTCGAATCCCACTGAAGTTGACTTAATTTGATTTTAACCCGTTCCCGGTCTTGTTAGTACTCTTGGCAAGTTAATCTGAGTAACACAAAACAAACATAAACTATCATCTACCACGCAATCAGTCACACAAAGATTTGTGGCTAAACTCATTTCGAAATTATGAGATACATTGTGCCTTATAGTTTAACTAGCTGCCCCGCGTTACTTCGTCTGCACCAAATCGGTTATCACGGGTCCCGATTGTATGTCCAAACGCGAGAAATCTTTTAAAACCTAGAACACGATTACAGCGATGAGCTAAAGTAGACGCTACGAAGTACGTTGTAATATATGGGATATACAAGTGGTTAATTTTGCAATTATTCAATGAAAATTATGTGATTAAACTATCCTAACTATACCCACCTACCTTCCCCTTCCTCCTTCCCTTCCTGCCCCTCCCCCACCCTCCTCCCAAATATAGGTTGGCAACGCACTTGCGACTCCCCTGGTTTTGCAAGCATCTATGGACGGTGGTGATCACGTAACTTATCAGATGACCCATCTGTTCGTTTGCCTCCTATGATATAAAAAAAAACTTGTTTTAGGCATTGTAGGTGTTAGAGCCACGCTGAAGCTATTATTGGTTTTAGCATGAATGGGTCGGCTCGTCCGGGGTAGCACTACCCTCTCACAGAAAACCGACGTGAAGTAACAGTGCTTCCATTGTTTCGTTTCGTTCGGTCAGTGAGAGTGCCTGTTCTTTTGCCTCCTATATGATATTAAAAAAATGGCATGGCAGCATAACAGACATTTAAAAAAACGAGAAAATCGATTAAATAGTTTCGGAGCATCGCGAAGAACGTGATACGAAATTTATATATAAGTGTAATAAATGTAAATAAAGTATGCTTTTGTTGAAAAACTTTTATATCATATATTTACCTTTTAATACACGAATATTAATCTCCGGTCAAGCTTTTAGAGTAGTCTAAATACAATAAGATTCATCTGTCTTAGCTAACATATTACCATTGTTAATATTGTATTTAATTTATTCACATATATTATATTACATATGTTTTATTAATTGTATGCTGTTGAAAGATAGCACTATTTTAATTTGATTATGTTCAATTTAATGTGAATTCCTATTATGTAAATTTAATGACTTCTACTGTAGAATCTTAATTTAATTTAAATAGAAACGATAATTAACTTTACTAATAAATTCTATATCGGAAATAATATACAGAATTTAAAAATATTTCTTTGAAATCCATAGTGATATATGGATTGTGACATAATTAATTTAAGAACATTTAATAGGTCTTTAGTCTAGCTTTTACACATTAATTTATCATTTATATGAAAGAAAAGAAACTGGAAATATTTTTTAAATTAATAATATGTAATTCATTATTGGAACTATTGTCCATTATTGCTAATGTTCTTTTGGTATTATTAGCCAGTTGTTTGATGTTTATCTATACTAATATATAAAGCTGAATAGTTTGTTTGTTTGTTTGGTTGAACGCTATGATCTCAAGAACTACAGATCCGATTTAAAAGTTTCTTTTAGTGTTAGATAGCTCATTTATCGAGGATGGCTATAGGCTACATATCATCACGTTAAAACCAAAAGGAGCTGAGCACTAATGAAGAATGTCTCAAAATCGGGCTACTTTGGAAGCTTCCGCTGCGTGTTAATGTCAGTATTATACGCGTTGCCATGGTAACGCGATAACATTCTATTAAAAATATTTTCATGGTTTATTTTGTATTCCTATTCAAAAAGTTTATTGTACGTTAGTTTTGTTTTCGATTTTTAATTATACGTGTTACGTTTATATCGCAAACATTTCTTAAGTTTATTTTGTGTTGTTCTTCAGAAAGTTTATTAGTAATAATATTCGTCCAATAATACAGTCGAAGGAATTAATCCATACAGCCAATTCTGAAGTTGTCAATATTGTTAGTTTTCTTCTATGTCCAAGTTAATGTAAAGGCATAAGCGCCGAATCCTCTACATAATATAACGTAATTGTTTATCTTCTTAATCTTCAAGACCATAGAATTAATGCTTCGTGGTTTTATTTTTCATTCATTTCACTTTTATTTGTTCCGGGTAATCTTCGAAACGACTGTACCTATTTGAATGTTTTTTTTCTTCTTAGAAATGACTACGCTTAACAGCTTCACCGGACTACAAGTAATATTTGAACGGGAATTCTACTGGCAAATAAGTAACTAATTAGCTGTTTTATTTAATATTGTTCGATAATGTGTAGCTTCATATTTTCATTATTTTCTTATATAGTGTGAGCACTGAGGGTGATATATAGTTTAAAATTCCAGTTTTGTGGCTGATCATAATCCCATCCCATTCGATACACTATTAGTATTCACATACATAATGTACACGTTACCTGTTACAGTAGATGATGTGCGTGGGATACAAATATTTTTGAAATATTATTATTGTAATTTACACTAGATGTGTAATCACAGTTTTAAATCTATTTAATATATTAAAAAAAACGCGTGCGAAGCCGCGGGTAACATCTAGTGCTATAATTAATAAATAGTAGAGAAAAGCAAATAATAACAAGTTTCAATGCAGTTTGATTATTATTGTAATATGCATAAGGTATCATTCTACTACCTACGTTGGAACCATTTGCTAATTGTGACGTAGTTTTTTTTTTGTTTCGAAATGTTTACGCTATTGACCCAGCAAGGTCTTAACAGCTTCACCGGACTACTAAGGCGAGCGCTTAAGGAACTGAGCCGATTTTATTTTGGCAACCAGCTCAAGGGTGCACGGCACACCTCGGCTTGGCTGTTGCCCGCTGTATGAACAATCGCGACCTATCTTAGCTAACCTAGCTAACTATTCATATATGTATGAGTTGTTGAAACGTATATGTGTACCAAGCATACACGCCTCAACAACTCCTCTATATATTTATTATCGGAAAATTGAGAGTTTTTCAGTTCGATAAGGGAAAAAAGTAAACCCTTCCACTTTCGTGTGTAAGCGTTTAGGCGTGCACGTGTGTGGAGGTGATCGTGTAGTGTTGTAGCAGTGATGTATATTTGTGTGTCACCGTATTGCGCAAGCAACGCACTCAAGGGCTCCCTACCGAGGGATCGAACCTAGGCTTGAGCCGCTGCCGTGGGAGGCCTAATCGGGTCCGTAGTTTTATGGTTGGATGAATCTGTATCCAATTTATCGTTATACCTGCTTTCTTCTCCGGTCGACCGCAAGACTTATTCTTGCGCGGAAATTCCCCATGTGCTTATACTTGCAGTACCCTGGTGATTACACAACATTAAGGGTAGGTGATGTTTGTGCTGCATTTATGTCACAGTTAAGTTCATATTCGAAAATGACGCGCATACTAGATTTTTCCTTGATTACAGAAACTGTCATATTTAAAAAAGCTGAACGAGGGAAATAAGTCCCAATACGACAAACTGAGATCCCGTCAAAAATAAACTATATTTTTTGAAATATGTCATAAAGTTAATTTGAATTTGGAATCCTAGATTAAATAAAGTATGGCTAGCGAATAAAACTTTACACATTTTTAAAATCCGACAAAATTAATGTTGCAAAACTCAAATACTTGTATGGGAAGGATTACTAAAGTAACTGAATTTTCATCGAAATATAAATTATAAATAACTCATAATAACCCATAAATATACCCGTTATAGTATTATATATGGCATAGATAAAATTATTTGCTTATCTTGCGATAAAACTGTGTAGAGAGTTTTGTAATAGCGTATTTTCCAGCTAATTTGGAAATATCCGTTGCGATGATATTAGAAAAGGTAAATTAATTTATATTCATTAATTAAACAAAGGATTATTAAATAAAAATGATTGTGATAAAGTAAATATGAGTTCACATATATGTATCATCGTGTTCCAATTTATTGGTACGGTTAATTATTTGGAATTGTTTAATTGAGACATTGCCTGTTAACTTTTTTTGTTGTTGCAGTTATTAATAACAACGTATATCGAACCAGGGGGTCTACCCAAGTTGCTTATCGACAATAACTAACGCAAATACAAAACGAAAAAATGTATGGAGATGACATATCTGAGCGCTATATCACGTGATAAACACGGCCAAGTTGCTTATCGACAATCACTAACACAAAAAGAAAACAAAAAAAAATGTATGGATATGACATATCTGAGCGCTATATCATAAACACGTGATTTTATCTCGTGATATAACGCTCAGATATGTCATCTCCATTCATTTTTTCGTTTTTGTATTTGCGTTAGTGATTGTTGATAAGCAACTTGGGTAGGCCCCCAGTTTTGATAGAATACAATTTCGAAACTCAACACTATTCTTTGTCCTGGTCCTATCATCATTTGGCATCATAATGGCACGTATAATAAATACGGCTACGATATTATAGTGGACGCTATTTTGCACTTCCGCCTGGAATTGATTGACCACCACTACTCGCCTGCTCGCATCGGAAGAGAACATCGATCTGAAGATGGTCCGTGAAGGAGCGAAACACGCTTAGACGTAGTGGTGGTCAATCAATTCCAGGCGGAAGTGCAAAGTAACGTCCACTATAATATTTAATGACGGATTTCCGCAAAGTAACGCCTTCTTCAATCAAAGAGCCTACGATTTTGATTTAATCTTGGTTAGGCGATTATTTATGTATCTTATTATCTCTCAGCAATCTTCATAGTTTTTTTTTATTGTGCTGTATTTATTGTTAATTATACCATAGTGCAGCTCTAACGTAGTGCATTGCATTGGAAAATATTGTTATGCTATCGACGATGGAAACGTTAATTGATTTAAGTGCAGAGACTGCCATTTGATATGGCATTGTTGTGCCATTGACCGCCGTCCGTGTGATACTAGTCAAAGGTATACATGAAGTCTTCGTTTTACCATGTTACAAGTTAGTTTTGTATAAGAGAGTTTCTGTAAATTATAACACAGACAGACTCCGAATCTCGAAAGATTTAATTTATTTGAATCCAAATCCAGAGTATTATTTGTAGATGCTAGTATAACATGCAATACAGAATGTTCCTATCAAGAAGTGTATTTTTTCCAAATTGCTGATGTAAAATATAATACAAACAATATCTATAATCGACATATGCGATATTTTTTTGTATGTCGATTTAGTACCCTCGAAAATAAAACGTTTATTTTTAAAGAAATGTCGATATTCGTTATAGACTTTGTTGTTCACGTTACGATTATTAAAAGCCGATAAACGCTCGTCTTAGTAAACCGGTGAAGCTGTGAAGATCTTGCTGGGTCAATAGCGTAGTCATATCGAAAATAAAAAACATATTTAGACAAATTTTTTGACAAAAATTACAGTGTTCATTTGTCGATTTTAGGGAATTAAATGGTTTCGATATTCTATACAGGCAATAATTGTCAGGCCACTATAATTTGTAGTTACTTCAAGAAATAAAACTGAAAATAATATATCTAAAGCATAAAGAAAAGGCACTAAGTTACGAAACACTCTTTAACTGCGGTTTAGTCACTATTAATAGTAACATAGATTTCAAATTTGCATAAACAATCACGACCCGTTGTTAATCTCTTACGAGTTCTATTATATTCAGTGTGATGAAAGTATAAATTCAGATTTCTCTTCGCATTTTGATCGGTTGCGACCCAGTTTTCACTAGTTTTCATATGATCCCAAGCGTGAATAAAGTTAATTTGTGCCTCCGATACCCCGACACCTAATTTTGAAGTTGGGGAATTGTTGAAAGGTTTCGTGGACGAAACTTCGTCTGACCTTTCGTTTTAGCGTAACCTTTGCGTTTTAGTAGGAATTACATTGATTAAAAGTACGTCGTTACTTGCTTTTATATGTATAACAAGTTGAGAGGTGTAGGTCAAGGGTCGATTCTTGGACCGGTGAGATTGCATTATTGTACCGACTTTTTTTTTTTTTTTAAATATATATTTCTATATGTTTATTATATATTAAGAAATACTGTTGAGGACAGATGAGCCATGTATATACCTGTCTTTGTCTTATAATGTTTGCATTACACTTGTTTTTGAATTTGTAATCAATTAATGTATGATACATATTGGCTAAATTGAAAATATAGTTATTTGTGTATAATGTACTAGTTGTAAGTATTAATATGAAAGATAAACCTTGCCAAAGTATTGACTCGTCAGACCCTCGGACATAAGCTCACAATATATAAAGTCTGTATTCGTCCGATTATGACGTATAGTTGTCCGGTTTTCGCCCACGCGAATAATCTCGATAAGCTTCAGGTTTTGCAGACACGGGTTCTGCGTAAAATCATCGGTGCTCCTTGGTTCGTCCGGAAGGCGGATCTCCACAGGGACCTGGAGATGCCGTCTATCTGGGCGTACATAAAATCACTTACAAATAGTTATTTCGAGCGAGCCGCGATTCATCCCGGTCTGTTAGTGGTATCCGCCGCGAATTACGAACCCGTAGCCAACGCTGGGCGTTATAGAAGACATCCGCGACACATTTTTACCGATCCTCCCGACGATATCACGTCAGCGAACGATCAGTACCAGCCTGTCCCTCGTAACAGAGCGTGCTCACGCCCACGCCCGCGTAACCAAAGATCGCGCCGCCGCGGTCTGGGGGTTAATTTCGCTCCCGCACACGCGATTAGGCCTCCCACGGCAGCGGCTCAAGCCTAGGTTCGATCCCTCGGTAGGGAGCCCTTGAGTGCGTTGCTTGCGCGATACGGTGACACACCCATACATCACAGCTACAACACTACACGATCACTTCCACACACGTGCACGCCTACACGCTACACATCTTGGTGGAAGGGTTATTTTTGTTAAGTTTTTTTCCCTTATCGAACTGAAAAGCTCTCAATTTTCCGACAAAAATACATGGAGGAGTTGTTGAGGCGGATATGCTTGGTACACATATACGTTTCAACAACTCGAACATATATGAATAGTTAGCTAGGTTTGCTAAGTTAGGTCGCGATTTTGCATGCAACGGGCAACAGCCAAGCCGAGGTGTGCCATACACCCTTGTGCTGGTTGCCAATATAAAATCGGCTGAGTGCCTTAAGCGCTCGCCTTAGTAGTCCGGTGAAGCTGTAAAGGCCAAAGAATTAAGGCCAATAGCGTAGTCAGTTCGAGAAAAAAAAATTGACTCGTCAGACCCAACTTATACATAGTGGGGTTATACTGAAATACAATCTGCAAGTTTTGAAAAGTTGTAATTTTTTTTATCACCGCAATGTCACCAAATACTTTAAATAGGTGCGATAGACGTCTTCTATTAAAGTCTTTATTATTGCAACACGACAAACTGACGGCACTAAGTCTGATAGTGCGCATAGTATGTTCTAAAATAACTGCGACTAACTAAATATCAGCGTTGATATAATGGCTTGTAAGTTATAATATCATATATGAAATACATGCTGTATATACGCTGACTTATGCCGAAACGTGACAACGCCTATCCGCCAATGGCGGTTATTACACCTAACAAATTTCATCAATATTATCTTCTATTTCAGAGAGCGAATACAAGAAAATGGTATGACATGGCGGTTCTGGGAACGACGGCGGCTGGTGGTAGCGCTGCTGGCCTTTTTCGGGTTCTTCAATGTCTACGCCCTCCGCGTCAATCTTTCAGTGGCCGTAGTAGCTATGACAGAGCCGGTCGAGACCAAATTGGATAATGGAACTGTCGTTTTTGTGAGTAAAACTTCATCTTGTTACCGATTATATTATATGTTTATCTATACATATTAATGAAATTGAAGTAATATCAAATTAACAGCTTTATACTAAATCGATATGACTTTCATATTTCGTATTGC
>JACEII010000026.1:618544-643437 GCA_014332785.1 Antheraea mylitta | reverse complement strand
ATGCGCGCCTTAACAACTCCTATATGTATTTTGTGTCCGATAAATTCCACTAAACTATATAGGATAAGATAAGGAAAAATAGGGGTAGAACTCCTTGTCAGTTAATTTCTCTGAAAAATAGAAACAGCGTGTAGGCGTGCACGTGTATATAGGTGATGTGTATCATGTTGTAGCAGTGATGTAAGGTATTGTGTCACTGTATCGCGTGAGCAGCGTGCTCGAGGGCTCCACGCCGAGGGAACGGACCGGGGCTTGAGCCGCTACCGATGGGGGCCTAATCTGGTGTGCGGGAGCGAAATTTATCCCCAGACCACGGCGGCGTGATCTGTGGTTACGCGGGAGTGGGCATGAACACGCTCTGTTTGGAGAGACAGGCTGGTACTGATCGTTCGCTGACGTGATTGAATCAGGAGGGTCAGTAAAAATGTGTCGCTGACGTCTTCTATACTGCGCAGCGTTGGGTATGGGTTCATAGTTCGCGGCGGATACCACTAACGGGCTGAGATGATTCGCGACTTTTTCGAAATAACTACGTGTGAGTGATTTTATATACGCCCAGACAGAAGGAACCTCCAGGTTCCTGTGGAGATCCTTATTCCGGACGTACCATGGGGCACCGGTGATTTTACGTAGGGCTCGGTTCTGGAGAACCTGCAACTTATGAATACGATTTTGCGCGTGTGCAAAGACCGGACAACTGTACGTCATAATCGGACGGATAGTATAAAATATAAATATTACATGTTCACAGACCGCTATACCACAGTATAAATATGAGACACAGTACGGAAACTACGAACAAACGCTCGAAAACGGCACACTCACACAAACACGCGCATCGACGAGAGCTTTTGAAAGGAATTCTATGGACATCACCGCGAGGTTCGCTTAGAGGTCGTGTCGATACGTATGTTTCAGTGAGTGTGCCGGTGCGAATGTTTATAGTGAGTTTCCATACTTGGTGTTATATTTACTGTGACTATACTACGCGTCACTAGTCTGTCGCAAGCGCATTACTTGACAAGCAAGCGTTATCGGTGATGCAAATTTATAATTTTTTTCCTACCAAAAATCGGTCAATGCGGCTAAAAAGTCTCACTTCAACAATAAATATACCGTCAATAATTATAATGAATCCAGATAGAATATATAATTATCGTCAAACAACGAAGTCGTTTTATATCGTTATAACCACCTGTACATAGAAATTTCATTAAAATCGCTTTAAAATATTTCTTTTTAATAATTCGGAAACTAAATAATTACGCAAAAACTGTTTTAAAATTAAATACAGACGTCCGAAATATTATATCTTTCATTAAAAAAAAATATATGGATGATAGAATACGAAAATGATTATTTTATTGATAAATCTTAAGTAACTATATTGTAAATATGTATTAATTTTTAATTTTGTTTTCTTTAGTAGAAATGGAGATTAGGTTTCAAAAAATCTAAATTTTCTTATATTAATGTTTATTATTTGTGTATATAAGAAGAGTTAAAGTATTCTATAATTAACATTAGAAACATCTCAAAAAATATTTTAAAACGTCACCTTACAAGATGTAGTTAGTAGTTTTTTATACTTAATATTTCCAGATACCTGAATTTGACTGGAGCTCTCAGACAAAAGGTCTTGTGCTGAGTTCATTCTTCTACGGTTACCTGATCACACAATTACCCGGTGGCTGGTTGGCAGCTAAAATAGGAGGTAACAGGTTCGTTCCATTTGCTAGAATAACTTACTATGTATTTAATAGTGGAATATTAATCCATAAAATAACATACAAATTGTGTGGAGATTCTCTCGAAACTTCTATGATTATGAAGAAGTGTTAGTATCACAGCTAACGCCACGTTAGTACAATCTACGTCAGTCTTTTTGACCGCTCTGAATACAGCTCTAAGTTCGGGCTTACGCGTAATGTATCCTTGAGTTTTCACGCTGTTATAAATATTATATATATATATATATATATATATATATTTTTTCGAAATGACTACGCTATTGATCCAGCAAGGTCTTAACAGCTTTACCGGACTACTAAGGCGAGCGCTTAAGGCATTCAGCCGATTTTATTTTTTTATTTGCACGGCACACCTCGACTTGGCTGTTGCCTGTTGCATGCAAAATCACGACGTTCTTAGCTAACCTAGCTAACTATTCATATATGTATGAGTTGTTGAAACGTATATGTGTGCCAAGCATACACGCCTCATCAACTCCTCCATATATTTATTATCGGAAAATTGAGAGTTTTTCAGTTCGATAAGGGAAAAAAGTAAACCCTTCCACTTTCATGTGTAACCGTGTAGTCGTTCACGTGTGTGGAGGTGATCGTGTAGTGTTGTAGCGGTGATGTATATTTGTGACACCGTATCGCGCAAGCAACGCACTCAAGGGCTCCCTACCGAGGGATCGAACCTAGGCATGAGCCGCTGCCGTGGGAGGCCTAATCGGGTGTATATATATTTATACCTAAATTTGTATTCTACACAACCATATTCAGAGCGGTCAAAAAGCTTGGCGTGGATTGTGTTTAGTAGTCATATGAAGCGGAGGCCGAATATCCTTAAAAATATATGTAAATAATTCATAATGTAAATATGAATTTAATGTTTGGAAAATCAAGGATTTTGTAAGCTACGCATTAAATAGGATCGAATAACTTTTCAGCATTATAACAAAGACTTATTCCGTTACCACATCTGTACAATTAAATTATCGTATACACAATTTTTGTATTTCATTGAAATTTGAAGGTAATTTGTAATATTAAACGAGGAAGGTTAACCCATCAATATTAATATTTATTTAGTTTATTAATGAATACTCATGAATAATATAATAATAATATTCATATGAGTGTGAATAAAACAATTTTTGTCTTACGTTGTCCTTAAACATCGTTAAAATTCATTTGGTCGGTTTCATACTTTATTTAACTCATTAGTTCCCTAATCCAATCAGGTGGACCTCCAGGGGTCGTCGGCGTGACAAAAAAATGGGGGTTTACAATTCGTAAATGGGGATCTTCGAAACGTTATCTGCTTTCGATAGCGAAGATCTGAAATATTGGCTTGACTTCTCCTATTAATGTAAGCAGATATTATTTTAAGTAGCCATGCAACTGTTACTTGTAAAAACTTGCATATTCCACATTCAGTACCCAACGCAAATTTCCGTAGTTAGATCTAATTTTCATATTTTTTGTCGAGTGTTGGGAATATGGTAGAAATGTAGTTGCAGGAAGTCCATCGGAACCAGCGAAATCTTGAAAGTGGTCTTTGAGAAAAAAGTCTGGGAACCTCTGATTTAACTGGTCAGAGTTAGTTCACTTAATTGTTTTGTTATTTGTCAGAATTCGATAGTCGTTAAGTATTTTAAAGCTTTTTTTACTGTGTCTATAACAAATAGATATAGCAGAATCATGTTTAAATCGTTTAAAAAGATCAATTGTTATGTCTGTTTCAGGGTGTTCGCTATTGGCATAGGTGCAACGTCCCTGCTGACCCTGTTCACACCTCCATTAGCTCACACTAGTACCGCTCTACTGATAGCCGTCAGAGTAATTGAAGGGCTATTTGAGGTCAGTTTCACACGTTTTAATTATTTTAGTGAAGTAAGTAAAAAATACGCTACTAATATTTATTTTCTAACCGTACTATAGTTATATCCATGAACCCGTAGTACAAAATGCGATCAAATGTGAAGTGATAACGTGAGATTTTTTAACAATAAACTAAAATCACAAATGAATGTGATACTTCTTAGTTTTTAATTTTCTTCATCTGAAACTAGTGTACAAATGTTCATACTTAATGGAAACCATTTCATATAGGGTTTTGTTTCCAATCCTCCTTGAAGAACACCAATTTCGAATATATAAATCCAAGGCAAAATAAATATGTACAATTGTAGGATATGTTTTTATCGATGTACTGCCATTTATTTCTGTGGTATCTCTCGAAACTTGGATATAGTTGATCATGAGACATGAAATTTTCACATTTAACATATAAGATAGTAATATCAAAACAAATACTAATAAACAACAAAAAGAACCTTAGATAATGTTTGTTCTAGGACGTTTAAAAATATGGATACAATAATGAAACGTAAAGACATGATACCTAGGCTCAATAACCTACATTCAATGAATGAAATGTGAGGGTAACCTTAACATAACATAACACGTGGCAGCTCGGCGATGTGGGAATGCTTCACAATACAAAAAGCGGGGTGAAAAAGCACACACACATTTTTTTATATTTTTTGTTATATCATAAGAGGCAAACGGACAGGTGGGTCACCTGATGTTAAGTGATAACCACCGTCCATAGACACTAGCAATACCAGGGCAGTCGCAAGTGCGTTGCCATCCTGTGTTTGGGGGAGGGAGGAGTGTGGGTTGGAGGGAGGGACAGGAGATAGTTCTCCGGCGCTCTCACTGACCGAACGAAACCCAACAGTCCAAGCACTGTTACTTCACGTCGGTGTTCTGTGAGAGGATGGTGCTACTCCGGACGAGCCGACCCATTTATTCAAACCAGTAATAGCTTCAGCGTGGCTCTACCACCTTGAAATGGCCAGGTGCGTGATCTCACCGTACCGTACGTAAACAAATTGAATATCATTTATGTATTCCTCAAGATAATTAGATGAAACACTAAGCACTAATTTTTTTAGATTGATTTAGAACGAGAATCGAGTAACGAGTGCCCTCTATCAATATTGCGAGTGTTTAACCATTCACCGATATATTGTACTCGCATATAGTATCGTATGGTATGTGTACCATCGTACTACAAAAGTATTTCTCAAGTGCAAGTTTCCTCACGACGTTCGTCTTCTATATCACACGACAGTATTACCTACCAATTTGACTTAGTGAAATGTACGCGAATTACAAAAAAGCTAGTACTTAAACTTACAATGGTATCATGTGATTAGTTCTTGTAGTATCTAGGTGCCTTACCAATGGCGGATTTTCATTTTAGTCACCAAAGGCCCCAGCCCATGTAGTAAGTACCATTTTTTTTTATTAACGTGGGGAAATCCCTAACGGATACGCTACCCTCCCGGGGGAGAGGGTAGGTTATGTCCGATTAGCACGGACTAAAACCCCACGGTGTACCGTCCACCGCATGGTAGGGGCAGCCAGGGATCGAGCATGCTCACTGACCTGAAAACTGCCTCTGCATGTAGTAAATACCAGCCACCCCTTTCTCACCCTCCATGATATTGAGTACATAAATTACTTTTTTGCCAACTTTTTGTTATACGATGCGATGCGGTGCAGTGCGGCCCACCATAATGTACGCGAGCCTTTAGAATATTTACGTACTTTGAGTTATTTCTTGTTATCATCAGTGATTTTTTTGTCCCAATTGGTCGCCTTAGGCCCGGGGCTAATGGGCCTTAGGGCAAATCCGCCACTTTGCCTTACCTATTACAACATTGCTCAGGGTGTGACGTACCCATGCATCCACGCGGTGTGGTCTCGCTGGGCGCCGAGCGAGGAGCGCGCTCGACTCGCGACGTTCGCGTTCAGCGGCAGTTACGCGGGTACCGTCGTCTCGATGCCGATCTGTTCCCTCCTCGCTCATTACACTGGCTGGCCCGGGATATTCTACGTTTTTGGTAACTATGTCTTTGGGAAGTTAATCATCACATGGAAGTACTTTCAAATTTTGATCCACAACCTTTTTGGGCGACGAAAATCGGTGGGGGTAAACACTGTGTCGGGTGTAATGAGGATACTGTCACTCTCGCCCTTACGCATTGACATACGTATATATACAACAGTGAGACATACGCTCTTCAAGCTTCTCTTTTTGAAGGTTTCACGCATACTAATCATTAGGACAAACAAATCAGTCCTATTCTGCCTTGATATGTAAATTTGTGTTTTTTTTTTTTGCAATATTGTTTTATATAAATTCTGTGTTAGGAGAAGGTGTATTTAAGTTACATTAAATTATACTAAACATAAACTACAAACTAAACTTTAATTGAAGTTAAACCAGAGGGGAAATGACATTCATATTCAGTTGCCGGAACTATGAGTGATTGGCGACAGGTTTTGAACTTAAACCCGTGGTAACTGATAACTAGTTAAGCAGGCTCACCATAGTATAAACCCTACAACCATGGAATTTGGTAAAATGTTATACATACAAGTATAATATAATATACGTTATACCCAACTTAAAAAAAAAATGAACGAACGATAAATCCTATTCTAGAGGTGTTTCATTTATTTGTATGTTTTGTACTATAACATCAACTCTTGATTTTATATATTGTCATAAAATATCTTGTCATTGTTTTTATCGTTTTTTTTTTTAAGTACGAGGTTCGTCATATTTTGATATACGTGTTTCTTAATAATAGTTACTTGTATAACAATGATATTCAGGTATTATGGGTTTGGTGTGGACAACTATTTGGTGGATCGTGGTAAAGGAATCACCCGAGAAGGATCCGCACATCACGGCAGCTGAGTTGAAGTATATACAGGTGATAAAATTGTGGATGTAATGAAAACAGCTAGTATAAAATATAATACAAAAAATTCCTATATCCGACATCTATACTAATATTACAAAGAGGTAAAGCTTATGATTTTATGACGTTGTAGGGAGTAATCTCGGGAACTACTGGTCCGATTTGAAAAATTCTTTCAATGTTATATAGCTCATTTATTGAGGTTGGCTATAAGTTATATCATCACGCTAAGACCAATAGGAGCGGAGCACCATTGAAGAATGCTTAAAAATCGGGGGTTTTTTCCTCTTGAGAGTTTCCGCTGGGTGTTAGCGTTAGCCCAAAGTAACTATTCCACGCGAACGAAATCATAAGACGAGATTGTGATCAAACGCTAGTACCTAAATCTTTCAATATATGAGCATTATGTTTTTTTTTTCTTTTTCTTATATATCAAAGGAGGCAAACGAACTGGTGGGTCACGTGATGTTTAGTGATCACCACCGTCCATAGACACTAGCGACATCAGGGACGTCGCAAGTGCGTTGCCAGCCTGTATATGGGAGAAGGGGAAGGAAAGGGAAAGAGGAAGGGAGGTGGGCCTCCGGCTCTCTCACTGACCGAACGAAACACAACAATGCAAGCACTGTTATTTTACGTCGGTTTTCTGTGAGAGGGGTGGTACTACCCCGGAGGAGCCGATCCATTCATGCTGAAACCAAAAATAGCTTCAGCGGGGCTATACCACCTACATTACGATACACGATACACATATCTGTGGTCCATGATGTTTGTCCATAATAAACACTGGAATGACTCAACCACCTTCTTGAAATTTGGTATTTACAACCAAATTTACAGATAGAATAATTTATATATCGACTAATGGCCTCAATATATTTTAATTACAAATTAAATGATTATCAATGTTGACTATTGCTGTTAATTGTACTCGTAAGTTTCCCCAGCCTCTAACAGATGGCGCTTTAAATGAATAGGTGGTAGAGTCACGCTGAAGCTATTACTGGTTTATGGTTTACTGGTAAGCTATTACTCTCACAGAAAATCGACGTGTACTAACAGTGCTTGCATTGTTGCGTTTCGTTCGGTCAGTGTGTGCGCCGGAAGACTATCTCCCCTTCCCTACTCCTCTCTTCCCCCCTCCCCCAACACAAGCTGACAACGCATTTGAGACTCCCCTGGTGTTGCAGGTTTCTATGGACGGTGGTGACCACTTTACTTCAGGTGACCCATCTGTCCTTTGCGTCCTATGACATAAAAAATAAAAAAAAAAAAACAAAAAGTGTACAGAAAACTTTATCATCGATTGTTATAGATTACTCATAGTTGGCGTCACGTTTGAATTTTCATTTTTTTTTAAACCCAGTTTACTTTATGGTGCACGTATTCTGTTAATCTATTTACTGTGTAACCTCGATTTTTGTGTATTAAGTTTTTAAGCAAACTCATTACCGAATAATATCAAATATTTTATAAATTTTAATTCAATATGTAATAACTGAGACACAGCAACACGTGGGCGGAACAGCTAGTAGTTTAAAAAAAATGCAAAGTAATAGCTTCATCAATGCAATATTAAAAAAAACTAACGGATCCGGCGGACGTTATCCCGACCCGATTATAAAAAACCTTGACAAATTATATACCTAAACCTTCCTCGTAAATCACTTTCTCTACTGGTAGAAACGCATGAAGATCCATTGAGTAGTGTTTGAGTTTTTTGCGAACTGACAGACAAACAGACGTGGTGAAGGACTTTTTGTTTTATAATATGTAATGAATGAATTACGGAGTTTTTGGCGGGATTTTAGTCTGTCATGTAGTGGATTTTATATTTTATTCATAATCTTGTGTTATTTGACTCTATATATTGTACATTTGGTGGTGTTTTACGTAATATAGTTAGTTTATTGTGCATAAGTGAAGTGATAATAATGCCACGGAGCAAGAAATTCTGAGATGTCACTAACTCCTTGGAAGGTTCTAACAAGGAATCCACCATCTTGTTAGAATATTGACTCACTCGACGCAATATTGAAGTGATCGTACGACGCTTGTAATATTATTGACTACGCGACAATGGCAGTAATGATCTCAAAGATTGAGTGCCAGAAATAAAGTTAAAAAAATAATTAATTATAATAATTACAGGACTCCCGCGGTACGTATACAGTGGAAGGGTCCAAGATCAAGCACCCTTGGTTTTCAATGTTGACTTCGGGACCTGTATGGGCGATAGTGATGGCGCATTTCAGTGAAAACTGGGGTTTCTACACATTACTTACATTTTTGCCTACTTTTATGAAAGGTATCCTACAAAATCAATAATGATTCATTCATTCACAAACACAACGTTAAAACTAGTGAACGAATAATGTTCGAATCGAATGATATTCATTTCGAATTGATTATTCAAATTATTCGAGCTTTTCGAATTAAGCTAGCTATTCGAACTAATTGAGCTTTTCGAATTATTTTAGCTATTCGAGCTTTTCGAATTATTCTACATATTCATACTACTCGAGCTTTTCGAATTATTCAAGCTATTCGAACTATTCGAAGTATTCGAGCTTATCGAATGATTCGAGCTATTCTGATACTTGTAAAATATGAAATAATTATTGTATTCATAGTTCTAGGAAAAGATACATTTCCCGATTTTTTTTTAAGATAAACAGTAAACTTGTTTATCTATACTTCTATACTAATATTATAAAGAGGTAATGTTTGTGAGTTTGTGACGTTGTGATGTTGTGACGTTGTAGGGGGTAATCTCAGGAACTACTGGTCCGATTTGAATAATTCTTTCAGTGTTATATAGCTCATTCATTGAGAATGGTTATAGGCTATATATCATCACACCAAGACCAATAGGAGCGGAACACATGAAAAATGTTTTAAAATCGGGATGTTTTTTTCCTCTTGAGAACGCGAACGAAGTCGCGGGCAGAGTTTAGTGTAGTATAAAATTAGTAAACTAGTTTAATTAAAGTTCCTTTCACTAACAGACTAAGCTATTGAAGTAATGTTGTATATTAATCATTCTTTAGTGTTTGACAAGTAAGATAAGCAGTTAAATTTATTAAAATAGTTTCAATTATTCACGTAATTGAAATTAATTGAGTAATCTGAATAATTGGAATTATTCAAATTAATCGAGTAATCTGAATAATTGGAATTATTCTAATAATTCGAATGTTTGGATCGAATTATTCGGCTCGATTAGCAATTGAATAATCTGTTAGTACGAATATTCGCACACTTCTAGTTAAACGCTTTTTTGTATGGTCCGTAATAATATATACCGTTTTTTTTTTTCCAGACGTATACAAATTCGAGACATCCCAAACCGGTTGGCTGTCCGCTGTGCCGTACTTGGCGATGGCGATCGTGCTGCAAGTGGCGGGACACCTCGCCGACTGGATGCTGAAGAGGAGATTACTCTCCAGGACCAACATCAGGAAACTCTTCAACTGCGGTGCTTTCCTGGCTCAGGTAACACTGAATTTGTATTACTAGTCTCTGCCCGCGACTTCGTTCGCGTCGAATAATTACTTAGGGCTGACGCTAACACGTAGCGGAAGCCCTCAAGAAGAAAAAACCCTCGATTTTGAAATATCTTTCATTTGTGCTCCTATTGGTATATAGCGTGATGATATATAGCCTATAACATTCCTCGGTAAATAAGCTATATAACACTGAAAGAATTTTTTAAATCGGACCTGTAGTTCCTGAGATTACTCTCTACAACGTCACAAACTTAACCTTTTTATAATATTAGTATAGGTTTATTATTGTCGAATTAAATATTAATTGAATTGGTTAATTATTATTATCTGTATGTCTTTTTGATTTGAAAACCCTAAGTACAGTACAAATATTGTAGATTATAAACTAAGGAAGCCTCCCTCCTCGCCCCCTCCTCCCCCTCCTCTTCCCCCTCCTCTTCCTTCCCCTTCCCCACCAACACAGGTTGACAACGCACCTGCAACTCCTCTAGTGTTGCTGGTGTCTATGGACGGTGGTGATCACTTAAAATCAGGTGACCCAGCTCTTCGTTTGCTTCCTATGATATACATATATATATAGGTATATACTAGTGTGAAATATGACGTATAAATGAGTCGTAATATTTCAAAATGAGCTAAATCCAATTTTGTATAAATTTAGGAATTATAAAAAAATCTGCTTACATAATACTGGAACGGTCTTGACTGAGGATAGAAAAAGTGGAAGAATTTATTCTATAGTAATGTAATTATGGAGTCATTAATTTGATAATTTTCCAGACGATATTTATGGTGGCAGCAGCATATTCCTCGTCGGTGATCGGGTGCGTGGTGTTCCTCACCATAGCAGTGGGTTTGGGAGGTTTCGCGTGGTCCGGATTCAGGTATACCATGAATTCAATTAAACTGAATACAAGGTGAAAGGTTAACACTCGCAGTATTCTAGGATATTCACTTATTTAACATATAAAATAATAATATCAAAACAAAGACTAATAAACAACTAAGAAAACATAAATTGTCGTTTGTTCTAATACTTTCAAAAGTATAAACACAAACGTAATAAACATAAGTGTATTGACCGGTGTCGAAAGCTACAATGGGTGACCCGGAGTGAATAAGTTTCGATGATAAAATGAACAATAAACCCTTTTCTTTTGTTCCTGACTATCGCACGTCCACTTTCAAGTGAAAATAAAATCACCCCACGGTCAGTGACTCTGTGCTTTAACATAAACGCGTCTCTATGCATTGTAAGTTATACACAATTATGTGATTGTGTATATTTTTTTTATTTTTCTACATCATCATTGTCATTACTCTTATTCCACCTAAGTAGGGTCGGCACAAATTTTTTTTTTTCCCTTCTTTCCTGTCAAATGTATTCTTCTACATAATTGAGTCAAATACCAAGCACCTATTTTATAATTGATCTCGAACGAGAATCGAGTGCAGAGTATCCTCCATAAATATTACTAGTGTTTAAACATTCAGCCTGTATAATTGACCACTGCATTGCCCAAAACATAAGACTTTAAGCTCCATACAAACGAATGTACACCTTATAATGCCTAGTGCATACTGTAGGCAGCATGAGTAAAAAAAAATCGCATTTATTGCAAAATTTGTAAGACGAACATTAAAAAATTGTAATTAAAAAAAATGGCTAAATGTTTAAAAAAATGTTCCGCCCTTTTGAGATCTGGGTGTTAAAAAATTAGCCGAAAGGTTACAATTTTAAAAACATTTAATTACGAGTTTTTGGCGGGATTTTAGTCTGTCATTTAGTAGATTTTATATTTGATTCATAATCTTGTGTTATTTGACTGTATATTTTGTAAATTTGGTGGTGTTTTACGTAATATAGTTAGTTTATAAGTACACTAGCTGTTACCCGCGGCTCCGCACGCGTTTTTTAAATTTATTAAAAAATATTAAAAATTGTTATTAGATGTGTAAATAACAATAATACTCTTTCAAACATATTTGTAAGTATGACACGCACATCATCTACAGTAACGGATAACAGTTCATCACTACTATGTAAAACAAAGTCCTGTTCCACGTCTCTCTGTTCGCGATAAGATCAAAAACTACAAAACGCATCTTCATGTCGTTTTCATCTATACTATAATAAAACTGTAACAAGTCGAAATCTGTACATTCAATATTTTTTGAAAATTTTAATCAGGATAGGCTATGTTATCGATATAGAAGCCAAAAATAATCTTTTTACAATTTTTGTCTGTCTGTCTGTCTGTCTGTCTTTCTGTCTGTCTGTCTGTCTGTCTGTCTGTCTGTCTGTCCCTATGCACACGCATCACTCTGAAACTACTGAACCAATCTTGACGAAACTTGACATAGTGATAGCTAATATTACGAGATTACATCAAATATACTTTTTGTCTCATAAAACGCCAAGGGTTCTCCAGGATAAAGGATTAAAGTCTAGAATATAAACCCGAATTACTCTGAAAGTACTGAACCAATTTTAACGAAATTTGACACAGTGATAACTAATATTAGAAGACTACATCCAGGATACTCTTTGTCCCATAAAACGCAAGGAGTTCTCCAGAATAACGGACGAAAGAAAAAAATTGTAGTTCATGAGATTCTTAATGGATTTTGGTAATTTTCCTTTGTGCTATTTACAGCAGACAGATTAGTTAAAAATTCAAGCTATATAGGCTACATAAAAAAAAAAACAAATAACCAAAAAAAATGTCGGGGTTCGAACCGTCTCCCCGTCGATCATGAGAGTAGTATAGAGCCGCCAACTTTACCTCTAGGCTACGGTCACATAATAATTTTGTTCAAAAATTTCAACTGCTTCGAAAACGTCCACAAAATTAATAATAACTAATCTATACTATTAAAACCGTAACAAATCGAAATCTGTACATTCAATATTTTTTGGAAATTTTAATGAAGGTAGACTATGTTATCCATATAGAAGCCAAAATTAACACAGTGACAACTGATATTACAAGGCTACATCCAGGATACTTTTTGTCCCATAAAACGCAAGGGTTTCAAATTTAGAATAGCTGGTTAATACTGTGAGAATTGGTCGATGATAACTGAAGTATGTTATAAAAGTATTAGATATAGCATTATCAAGATATATGTCATAGTGTGATTTTACTTTCTTTGTAGAAGGGTGCATACTTTCAGTTCCGAAATTATCGCTGTCCGACATATTTTAAATTAAAACACTGGTTACATTCACAACTGCGAAGGGTGTTTCATAATTTATAAATAGCGTTAAAAATGCGTAGTTTAATCCGTGACAGTCAATTGTCTAATTAAATAGTAACAAAGAAATCAGTGAAAGGTGCAAGCGCGGTGTGTTTGGCGGTATGTCAAAGGGCGCCCTTTGTGCATGCCGTGTAATACTGGTACGACGAGTGTTTGACAAAGCAATTTGAATGTTATGTTTATACGGATAGAGTTGCAGATGTTTTTGAGTACTTCGTCAATAGTGCAAAGTTCGTATTATAACCTGTAGCTTCGGAAATGTAACGTCACAAAAAACCATAATCTTCATCATCATCATCACTGGCAGCTCTTCTCGACCTAATGCAGAAAATAAGCCTCCTCTCTTTTAAAAATAAAAACATGTAATTGAAATCTATCGAGTAATTTTTGGATGTACGTAGGTCAGACTTTGGCCAGTGTATATGTATATTAGTAAGATTAAAAAAAACCAATTCCGTAATATTATAAAAATATTATATTACACCTAATTTAAAAATATAAAAAATACATATACCTATACATTAAAAGAATTACTGAAGATTAATTTGACCCGTAAAAAGCTAACATCACGCAATATCTCCAGGCGGTCACCCATCCAAGCACTGACCACGCCCGACATTGCTTAACTTTGGTGAGATCGGACATGAACCGGTCGACGTTGACGACAAAGCATTTCTATCTACGCGTCTCTCTGCCATAATTGTGACGTTACATAATATTAAATAGAAACAATTTGAATCTTACAATTATACAAGTAGGGTTGTAAAGGTTTTTGAGTATAGACTTTACTTTTAGGTATAGACATATGTATGCTGCCGCGAGGTTTTTTTATAGATAATAATATGTTCTTTAATATTGTAGAACATATTTTTGTTCTATCATTCATAGTTATCGGGGCGCATGCGATGAAATACATTTTATGCCAAATTTTTTTCATACCTTTGATTACATTATTGCAATTTTAGTAGAAATCCCAATTTTTTTCTAAAAAATAAATATAGCCTATGTTACTAAGGGTTTTTTTCGAAATGTCTACGCTATTGACCCAGCAAGGTCTTAACAGCTTCACCGGACTACTAAGGCGAGCGCTTAAGGCACTCATCCGATTTTATTTTGGCAACCAGCTCAAGGGTGCACGGCACACCTCGGCTTGGCTGTTGCCTGTTGCATACAAAATCGCGACCTATCTTAGCCAACCTAGCTAACTATTTATATATGTACGAGTTGTTGAAACGTATATGTGTACCAAGCATACATGCCTCAACAACTCCTCCATATATTTATTATCGGAAAATTGAGAGTTTTTCAGTTCGATAAGGGGAATAAGTAAACCCTTCCACTTTCATGTGTAAGCGTGTAGGCGTGCACGTGTGTGGGGGTGATCGTGTAGTGTTGTAGCAGTGATGTATATTTATGTGTCACCGTATCGCGCAAGCAACGCACTCAAGGGCTCCCTACCGAGGGATCGAACCTAATGGGAGGTCTAATCCGGTATGTTACTAAGGGATAATGTAGCATTTTAATGGTAAACGAATTATCGAAATCCGTCCAGTAGTTTGAGTTTATTCGTAACTAACATACAAAAATACTACGATTCCTCTTTATTATAATAGTTTAGAAAAATAATTTGAATCTTATGCTTTACTGATAGGGTCGTTAATAGTGCGAAGTTTGTGTGTTTAGGGTGCGCCTATAGATGTTTTACATCAAAAATCACATGTAATCTGGGTATATTTGAGTGAGACCGGGGATAGTTAGGATTCACAATTGGAAACGGTAGTTGTGGCTGCAATCGGGTATCAGTTTTATTCAATTTTATCGCTTTTAAAAATACAATTGAAACCAGTGATAACCAATTTGGTGCAGACGAAGTTGCACGGGTCAGCTAGTTAATATATAAAATGATTCATTCTTGGGCAAGGTTTAGGTATAGTTTGTCTTATTATCAGGGCAGGCAACGTCTGCTGAACCCGCTAGCTTAAAATAAAACAGCTAATTAGTTACTTATTTGCCCGTAAAATTCCCGTTCAAATATTACTTGTAGTCCGGTGAAGCTGTTGAGACCTTGGTAGGTCAATAGCGTAATCATTTCTAAGAAAAAAAAAAACGTTCAAATAGGTCCAGCTGTTTTGGAGATTACTCGGAACAAATAAACAAACAGACATATCGACAGAATAAAAAAAAAATGTTGATATTTTTAGCACCACAGATATATGTATTCACCAAAAAGTATTTATTTTAATATTACATATACACACACTTTATTTCTATAATACGTAATATATCACAAATCAAAAATTGGAAACAAAACTAACGTACAATAAACTTTTTGAGGAGTTTTTGGCGGAATTTCATTCTGTCATGCAGTGGATTTTATATTTTATTCACAATTTTGTGTTACTTGACTCTATATTAAGTTAAATTGGCGGCGTTTTGTGTAATTTAATGTTTGTTTATTGTGCGTAAGTGAAATGAATTGGTTTCGAAAATTAAGAAGATAAAAATTTACGAAATATTATATAGAGGATTTAGCGCTTATATCTTTTCATTAACTTAGACATAAAAGAAAACTGGCTAAAGAATACATAACAATTACCTAAATTGACAACTTCAGAATTGGCAGTATGGATCAATTCCTTCGCCAGTCTTATTGGACGAATATTGTTACTACTAAACTATTTGAATAACAACACAAAATATACTTTACAAATGTTTCCGATACAATCGTACCACGTATAATGAAAAATTGAAAACAAAACTAACGTAGAACAAACTTTTTGAGTAGGAACACAAAATAAACCATTAAAATATTTCCGATAGAATGTTATCGCGTTACCATGGCAACGCATATAATGCTGACATTACCACGCAGCGGAGGCTTAAAAAATAGCCCGTTTTTTTGACATTCTTTATTAGTGCTCAACTCCTGTTGGTTTTAACGTGATGATATGTAGCCTAGAGCCATCCTCGATAAATGAGCTATCTAACACTAAAAGAAACTTTCAAATCGGACCGGTAGTTCTTGAGATTATCGCGTTCAACCAAACAAACAAACAAACAAACAAACTCTTCAGCTTTATAATATTAGTATAGATAAGTGAAGTGAACGGAAAGCATGAAACGAAACATGAAATTTTGAAATGCCACAAAAACTCCTTCGAAGGTTCTAACAAGGAAGCCACCATCTTGTTAGAATATTGAAATAATCACACGACGCTTGTAATATTATTAACTACACGACAATGGCAGTAATAATCTGAAAGATTAAAAAGAAAAAAAAAGCATTTAATTAAATGTATGATATACGTGATTACAGTGTTAACCACTTGGATATTGCACCACCTCATGCTAGTGTTTTAATGGGTATGTCAAATACGATCGCAACACTACCCGGTATCATAAGTCCTCCTCTCGCCGGATCTATTGTCACAGATAAGGTATTTAATTATTTTTTTCTAATCTTAAATTAAACCTTTAAAATTAAGATTTCCCTGTAACAATGTCGCGGGCAACAACTATTTTTTTTATATCATTAGAGGCAAACGTTAAGTGATCACCACCGTCCATAGACAATTGCAACATCAGGAGAGTTGCAAGTGTGTTGCTAGCCTGCGTTGGGGGGAAGTGAAGAGGAGGGTGGAAGATGAGGAAAAGTAGGCTTCCAACGCTCTCACTGGCTGAACGAAACGCAACAATGCAAGCACTGTTACGTCACGTCGGTTTTCTGTGCGAGGGTGGTACTACCCCGTACAAGCCGACCCATTTATGTTAAAACCAGTAATACTTTAGCGTGACTCAAACCAGTAATACTTTAGCGTGACTCTTACTATATTAGTGACGATTTGTGCAATATATGGTTGGACTATTTAAATGATTCTTTTTTTTTATTACAGTCGGCGGAACAATGGCGGATAGTGTTCTTCATATCCAGCGCCATCTATCTCGTCGGAGCGATAATATATTACTTGTTTTGTTCTGCCGAGATACAGCCTTGGGTCGTGGAAACTGATTCTGACGCTAGTTTTGACACAGATGGCGCTTCTGTCACCACATCAAGGGGTTACGATAATAAAGCCATGGATCAGAATTCCGAAATGTAGATAATTTTTTTTATCGATTTTATATCGACTCTGGAAAGGACGACTTCATATATTTGTTTAGTAAAGCTAGGATGACATGTTTGGCAAACATTTGTTCCATATATGCAATATTGGTTCCCTAATCCGATTTCCGCTATGTAGACTATTTTTAGAAATATCGATATTTTTATATCGATCTCGTGAAAGGACGATTTGACATTTCTGTTAGTAACGTAAGATAATTTATGGTCTAAATATTGGATTATAATTTTGGCAAAAATTTGGTCCAATTGATACAATTTTAGGTACTCACTATAAGTGAGGAATAGTTTAAAAACGTCAACTATTTTTAAAATTATCGATATTTTATATCGACTTTATAAAGGACGAAATGTTATATCTGTTTATTAAAGCCGAGAATATTGTGTTCTAAATATTGGATTATATGTTTGTCAAATATTTGTACCAATACATATACAATAGTAAGTACTATAAATGATAAAACATAGATATGATTTCCGAGATGTGGGCTATTTAAAAAAATATCGATATTTCTTTGTATTTTACTTGGAAAGGACGAATATATAGTTTAGTATGCTAGGTCTATATTTTGTACTATAAATATTGGAATACAATAGTAAAATATACAATGTTTATATAAATATAATTATATATGGTTAGTTAATCTGTATAATATTTAAAAAAAAAAATCAAAGACCCTGTGTTACTAAACTATATTGTTTGATGATATTTCACTATGAAAACTGTTCCAATTATATATTCACTGTTTTTTTATACGAGAAATTTTAATAATATTAGGAACTTATTAAATATATATGTAAACACTTGTTTTTTCCAACATACAAATATTGTAGGCTATTTTTAATTATTACTTTTTTTTAATAACTGGTAATGGACAATTTGATAGAATATTGACAAGACGGTATTTTTTCCAAAAAACATAATTTTAAAACGAATAAGATTGTAAATCCAATTTTTTTAATTTATGTTCATTTGCTTATGATATTTAATGTTTTTTCTTCTGAATATAACAGGGTCGTACATGTATTAATTATATTATATTATTTAAAATAAAAAAAAAAAAACAATGTAGATCTGCTTTATAAAGGTCTGTTTCTGCTATTGTGATATATTAATATTAAGATGTTTATGTAAGTATTTGTATAATTTCTGAAACAGTTCGTATAGTTATATCCATATATGTTAAAAAAAATGTTATATATTTTATTTGTGCGTAGTAAAAGCGTGACATTATAACGATGTATTTATTTAGCATTTACCCGCGGCTTCGTCCGTTTTAAAATAAATATAACTTATGGTGCGGAAACAACTTTTTCTAGGAGAATGGTAACACTATGTCCTACCTTTTTTAAACCCGTGACGATGCGTGTACAAAGTTTCCTATTGTTGATTAATTAAACCGTGAAATCGTAAACAAACAAACTTAGTTACGCATTTGTAATATTAGTTAATGCGTGGATGTCAAATTAAGTCCTATATTTACCGAGTCATAATAAAAACCATATATATACAAATCTATTTCTGCCCCTTCTGAATGCAAATATAAAAATGAGTAGAATGTATTAAGTTTGTATGAATTTAATTTTTGAGTCATTCTTAACAAAATAACTATACAAATCTATTTCTGCCCTTTCTGAATGCAAATATAAAAATGAGTAGAATGTATTAAGTTTGTATGAATTTAATTTTTGAGTCATTCTTAACAGAATAACTATACAAATCTATTTCTGCCCCTTCTGAATGCAAATATAAAAATGAGTAGAATGTATTAAGTTTGTATGAATTTAATTTTTGAGTCATTCTTAACAAAATAACTATAAAAAACCAACATATGTCTATTCTGTATTTTTATAGACTCTAATAATACTAGTGCTATATAATTACTAGCAATTGCTCGCGACTTCGCACGTGTTTTCTATTTATTAATTATTTTCGATTCAATATACTTTTGAACTGGATACGCTATTGGCCTGTAAAGGTCTACTTTACAGCTTCAACGGAGTACAATCTATTATATAATTATTAAACTTTATATGATAATGGGATGGTACTTCCGCTAGAGGGCGCTACAGGTTGCAGGTTTTCATTAATTTTAATTTCGAGTTCTACAAACTATGTTATTATAGTATTTAAACGAAATTTACTGTTGGCCTAAACATTTCCAACTTAATTCTATACTATAACGTATATAGAAGTATACAGTAATTTCTAAATTAGGTTTCATGGATACATTATCAGGGTTTCTTGTGTAATTGTTATATAAATATATATATATATATATAATTCTTCTATCCTTGTGTGTCTGTGATTGAAGGCCTCGTAAACAGGTGGACAGATGTTGATGACATTTTTTGAATGTTCAGGTGGATTGAAGAACGATTTAGATTCATAATTAGACCGAGTAGGTAGCGCTGCGGTTCAATTTTAGATTTTTTAAATATCAAGGCAGGACAATGTCCGCCGGGCCATTGTTCCAAAGTATACTTAACTTTTATTATGTACATACATATAGTTAGTTATCACTCAGGCATAGAACTGATATAAATTGTTCACGTACAGGAATCGAACCTAAGACTTCTTAGCACATGTACTTTCACTACCACGAAGCATATCCTGAAGATTAGCTACAATTTGGAAATTTAGCAAAAGAGTACCTACACGGTTATTATGATTATAAGTAAATATATTTTAATTCTGCCTATTCTATCTATACTAATATTATAAACAGGTAAAGTTTCTGAGTTTGTGATGTTGTGACATTGTAGGGGGTAATCTCAGGAACTACTGGTCCGATTTCAAAAATTCTTTCAATGTTATATAGCTCACTCATCGAGAATGGGACTAATAGGAGCGGAGCACAGATGAAAAATGTTTCAAAATCGGGATGTTTTTTCCTTTTCGAGAACTGCTGCGTGTTGTTAGTGTATCTATTCCACGTGAACGAAGTCGCGGGCAAAGGCTAGTGTTATAATAAAAGCGCAATTATATACGTTTGTATATGTAGCTTAGTAAGATAAGGAGACACTTGTATAAATAACTTGACTCTTGTATACAAATAAGTCAAACTTATTTATATTAGGAGATACTATAAATAAATATCGATTATTTATCACGTATTCTTTTTCATGACAAAACCTATTAGTATATATAAATATGGATGTTCATCATTTCGACAGCAATAAATATTGAATAAATTTTAGTCATAAAATCAAAATAGTTGTCTAATTATCACATTTTTTTTTCAAGACGTTAATGAGTTAATATAGTTAAACTGTGTATGAATAAATATTTAATTTTTGAAAAAATAAAACATTTTTGATTTTTTCCAGTACAAATTCCCCTGTCATAATTAATTGGAAGTTTAATTTTTTTAATGGAATATAATTAAATAGTCTCAAATAAAAATATCCCTTGATACCCTTATTGCCTGGTACCATATTTAGAAACATTTTTTTTTATAGAATCTCTGAATATACATAATAAAGTACATAAGAAAAGAAACATCTATAAATACATTACTCCGACAGATGGCGACTCAGTGTCAGTGATTAGTGAATCATTAAAACTACTTCAGAATTCTTCATATAATTTTCGTCATATTAAATATTTATAAAAATTGAACTGTGTATTAAATCAATAATAATTTACTTTAACTGCGTAATATACGTAAATGATTTATGTGTACATTGATTGAATTTATTTTAAAAATAATATTTTAAGAATTCAGTAGTGTATCAATCATGTTATTAAATATATGTTTAAGAAAAAATACTGCTTTTGGATAATTACTTTTTTATTTTATAGAGTATTTAATGTAATATTTCATATATAACATCGCAAAAAAATCAGTGTTTTTGGTACAAATTGTATATTATTAGAGATATGATTATTTAATTTGATTTTGTTAAATAGTACCATTAAAATTATATACAACTGTAACATAATAATGGTAACTTTTATATTTTATTATAATATCCATTTCCGTTTAACCATCTTATTGTTTCTTCAAACAGTTTTTAAATGTTCTATTCATTGAAATCGTTGTTTCTTTTTGAACAAAAATCTAATTATATCGTAAAAATAGTTAAACAAAGTACATAATATAGTCATATAATTTTATAACATTATCAATACATATTTTCGTAATTTGAACACTTCGAATTGAAAATTACGTCACAACCGGCTCGTGTCGCATATTTTGCTTTGTCTTTGTCGGAACTTATAAAGTTGCGCCGACGCTTTGATCAACCGCATTTTACGAGTGACTTTCGTGAACAGAGTTTGTTTTTATCAGTTGATTTCAGAAGTTATTACGATGGAAGAGAATAAAGATTTGACAAAGAAACTTTTAAAACTTATGCACGATACTGGCTATCCGCTGATACAACAGAATGGACAGAGAAGATTTGGACCCCCACCTGACTGGGCTGGCCCTCCACCTCCGAAGGGTTCAGAGGTCTTCATCGGGAAACTACCTCGTGAGATCTTTGAAGATGAACTCGTACCAATATTCTCCAGAGTTGGGAAAATATATGATATGCGGCTGATGATGGATTTCTCCGGGTCGAACCGCGGTTACGCTTTCGTCACGTATACGACTCCCGGTGAAGCGTACAGGGCGATTAAAGACTTGAATAACCTGGAGGTGCGTAAAGGGCGACGTATAGGCGTAGTCAAGTCTGTAGACAATTGCCGCCTGTTCGTCGGTAACATTCCGAAAGACAAAACCAAGGAAGAGGTTTTAGGAGAATTATCGAAGCACGTAAATGACATTGTAGACGTGATATTGTATAAAAATATAAGCGACAGACGTATGAACAGAGGATTCGCATTTGTGGAGTTCACGTCTCATCGAGCAGCGGCTATGGCGAGGCGAAAGTTGGTACCTGGGTGTTTGAAGATGTGGGATCATGAGGTGATGGTTGATTGGGCGGAGCCTGAACCTGACGTGGACGATGAACGTATGAAATCGGTAAGTTGTTTTATTTAAATCTCTTGCTCTGGCAATATTGTCCGTCCTTAAATTGTGGCCTGGTAAAGTTCCGTCGCGTATAATTATTTCTCATTGCAGGTGAGAGTACTTTACGTTCGGAACTTGCTTGTAGAAACTTCGCCAGAGAAAATAAAGTCTTTATTCGAAACTGCGATAAACGCAAAAGTTCAACGTGTGAAAAAAATATACGATTATGCGTTCGTTCATTTTTACCGGCGTGAACACGCAGAGCTTGCTATGAGTTCGTTACAGAACTCTTTTGTCGATGGTACTAACATTGAAATACGCTGGGCAAAGCCTGTTGTCAAAGAAATTTATCACATTCAAAAGATGAACAAGGGCAATGCAAAGTTTAATAATAACACTTTGGACTTCTCACAAACTCTGTTGCTTTACAAACAGCACTTGGAAAAAAAAGAATATGCAAGGTCTTCCAAAGATGAGGGGATTGAGTCTAACTGTGCTGGTGGCGAGTCTACTTGCTGGTCTCCAGATGTAAAATTCGTAAAAGAAACTCTATATCCATTGGCGCCTGCCAAACTGGACTCAATGTGCAAAAGGTAATGATACTAATAATATGATATCTTGACACTACTGTTGAAAAAGTTTTATTAAATCTGTATTGCAAATTTCAGATACATGTGGGCACCTCCTGTATATGAATATCAGAAACATATTGACCCAATGGGTGTAGAGGTTTGGGTGGCAAAAATAGAATTGCCATATGTTGAATTGCCGTTACTGAGTGTGCCTCGTAAAATTGGTCCATTGGTATCGACCATGTGTTACTCAATGGAACAAGCTCAAGTGGAAGCTGCAGCATATGCTTTAAGAGCTATTCAGGTGACTTAATTGTTGCAATATATTCAATATATTGAATTTGCATATATTCACTCAATTTAATTTACTTGCACATTTTTTCCCAGCTTTTGCAATCGTGTTCAACAGTGTCGCCCATGCAACCACTTTACCAACCATCTCCTGTGCAAAGTTGTATGGCTGTATCCTACCCTCAAGTATACACTGGCCCTGGGACTCGATTATCAGTACCACCTATCCAGACTCTCTGGACAAACATGTAAAATGTTCATAATTTCTATTGCTTGCCATTCTTTAAATGGATGTAAAATGTTCTTATTGCCAATTATGCCATACTTGCTAAAATGGGTATTTGAAATTGTGTACCATAATTGTTGCAAATTATGCCATAATTTCCACTACCTAAACTTATGAAAAGGTCTACAAGTTTTATTAAAATTTGACTTGGACCTGGAAATATTTTCTGATTTTCTAAAAAGGCTATTTGAAATTCTGTATCATAATTGTTGCCAATTATGCCATAATTTCTATTTAATACTTCTGTATTATTTAAATTTGACAGACCTCTACTTTAAACAATCGGTATGTACTTTTAATTGGTTGTTAACTTGGTTTATGGTTATCAACATATTGTGATTATTGGCACTAATTCTGACCCACATGATTGTAAAATTCTGTATCAATAATTGTTGCCAATTATTGTGAAATTCTGTATCATAATTGTTCTCAATTATGCCATCTTTACTTCTGTATTAAATTTGACATAGATCTGTAGAAAACTTTGACCCATCTCCAAAGTTGGAGGTTAAGATAATTGGTTGTTAACTTGGTTGTTAATTAATGTTAACAATATATTGTGATTATCGGCAACTCTGACTTATATGCTTGTAAAATTGTGATCAATAATTGTTGCCAATTATTGTGAAATTCTGTATCATAATTGTTGCCAATTATGCCATAATTTCTTTACTTCTATATTGTATTTGACATAGACCTGTAGAAAACTTTGACCCATTTGCAAAGTTGGAGGTTAAGATAATTGGTTGTTAACTTGGTTATTGATTAATTAATGTTAACAATATATTGTGATTATTGGCAATCTTGACTAATTCTGACCCACATGGTTGAGTACTTGTAATTTGACCCATTTACAAAAAAATTGTATTTGACCATTTACAAAAAAAATTGTAATTTTGACCCATTTAGCGGTACTTGTATTTTGAATTAACGTTAACAATATTATTTTTAGTTTGTTTTATTGTATTTTGAATTAACGTTAACAATATTATTTTTAGTTTACTCTTGTTTTATTTTCAGTATTTTTCGGTAAATGTGTAACTTCGTAACTTTTATTTTCAGTAATAATTTTGACTAATTTTGACCCATGTTTGGTTAACCTAAACTGGTTAATTAACGTTAAATGTTCTTGTTATTGTTAAATATTTCGTTTTCGGTAAATACTCTAGTGATTGTAAGTTCACAATATAATTATAGTGATATCTAAACTTTCTCATACAACATCTATTATAACAATGTAATCAGTTGTTTTGGTAATTGATGTTAACATAAGTTTACTATATCAAAATATCAAAATTTGGTTAATCCTTTTCATCTCAATATAGAGTTAACAGAAACTGTATATCCCTAATTATTAAAAAAAATTAAACTGTATTAAT
>JACEII010000026.1:601387-618227 GCA_014332785.1 Antheraea mylitta | reverse complement strand
CGATTTAGTCTGTTTCAAGCTATTCCAAAATTTATATATATTGTGTATCTGTGTTAAACAACTGTTTCATGTTTTCATAAAATATAACTTATTTACAAATAGTCTTTTTTTTTTTGTACCACGTTATTAAATATCCAAATTTGATCAAAAAATTTACATAACACATTCAGTTTAGGTCTAAGACAGTGTATATTAAATGTAATGTAAATCTTTGTAATAATATTTTAAATTATTGTGTCATTACAGTGTAAGTGAGCATTAAGGTACTTATATGTTGGGTTAAAATCTCAAATATGTTGCTGATGGTAAACCTCACTAGGCACACTTAGCATTTATATATTGAATGTATACATTACATGTTACTGTAAGTAGCTTGCGTGTCGTACTTACAATTGTTTTAAAGAGTATTTCTATTATTGTACACAGTTTCACTATCTTATAATTCTTTCATACAATCTTTAAAAAACGCGTTCGGAACTGCTGGTACTGCTAGTTTTGTATGATATTATCCTCCTTGATAATTTTTACGTTAAAGCAATACGAGTTTCGTCTTGGTTTGGTGAAGTTATGTTAGAATGCGAAAAAAGATAACGCGAGTCGGCCACGGCAATGGTCCGTGAATGCGGTGCATTTAATACACAAGTAACCAACTACGTTTCCACATAATATAAACAGCAAATTATAAAATATGACTTTATTACGTGAGAGTTTATGACCTGTTAAAAGTAATAGATGGTAGCAATTAGTTTCTAGTAATTCAAAGAATTACTCGCAGTCAGGAGAATTGCTCATTTCTGAACAGCTACATATAGGTACGCACGGCGTATTCTTCTTTATTCTCAAATATCCCGGTTTACAAAAGCATCCGGACTGGCAGGGTTCGTTATCGTCGCATTTAAATCTTGCTACAACGCTGAAGCACAACTCTGGCGGGCATGTTTTTTTGCATTTATAATATTCCTCATTGGGATCGGTACATTGAACTGTAATTAAAATTGAAAAACGTTCATGGTTGTTGTTTTTTTTTTAACTTTATTTTTAGCAATCAATCTTTCAGATTATTACTGCCATTGTCGAGTAATCAATAATATTACAAGCGTCGTACTATCATTACAATATCAAGCATCGTATCAATCAATATTCTAACAAGATGGTGGATCTCTTGTTAGAAACCTCCAGGGAGTTTTTGTGGCACCTCAGAATTTCATGCTCCGTGGTATTATTTTCCATTCACATCACTTATGCACAATAAACTAACCATATTACATAAAACACCACCAACTTTACACAATATAGAGTCAAGAAACACAAGATTATGAATAAAATATAAAATCCACTACAAGACAGACTGAAATCCCGCCAAAAACTCTAAAGTTGTTGTGTTGTTTAATATATACATGTGGAATATTTTCAAAATAATTTAAAGAGAAAGGAGGACGCATTTGCAATTTTTTGTTACACTCTTTCACGTGCGATTAGAGTGTGCAGGATTGATCACGAGAAAGCGTGTATACGAATTCACAAGTGATTGTTTTTTTTTTAACTTTATTTTGGGCAATCAATCTTTCAATTACTGCCATTGTCACATAGTCAATAATATCACAAGCGTGGTGCGATCATTTCAATATTAAGCGTCGTGTGAATATTCTAACAAGATGGATCCCTTTCTAGAACCTTTCAGGGAGTTTTTGTGGCATCTCAGAATTTCATGCTCCGTGGTATTATTTTCCATTCACTTCACTTATGCACAACAAACTATATTACGTAAAACACCATGAAATTTATATAATATAGAGTTAAACATCACAAGATTATGAATAAAATATAAAATCCACTACATGATACTAAAATCCCGCCAAAAAAACTTAAAAGTGATTGTTAGTGTAAAATTTTCCCGCGTGCAAGCGTTTTCACGCAGAAAAGAGCGTGTCGTATAAAGGCAGCTATTGATTTTTATATATGGGGAACAATGGTACAACTGACAGTATGTATTATTAAAAACTTGTTTGCATTTTGCAAAATATATTTGAAAGAAATACATATTCTACATAAGTATGATTCAAAGAAAGGCTATGAAAGTAAAAACATACAAATCAGCAATCTATTATTCTATTCTATTACTAGGTTAGCCCGCGACTCCGTCCGCGTGGAACCTAATGTAAATAAAACTGACAAATAAAATCATCTGAATTTATTAAGTCCGTTTACTCAGCTTGGGTCAGCTCAGATAGGTCGCCAACTGCACGTATCGGGCAACAGCCCAAGCCGAGGTATGCCGTGCACCCTTGAGTTAGTTGTCAAATAAACTCGGCTGGGTGCGATAGTAGTCCGGTCAAGTTGTTAAGACCTTGCTAGGTCAATAGCCTAGTCAGTTCGAGAAAAAAAAAGTCCATTTATTTATCTACTTTTCTCTCGTACTTAAGTCGTGTCGCCATTAAAATTACAATAACTTTTGATAGAGTGAACCGATTTTAATAAAACCAAAACTAAATGTTACTCAAGAATATGCTTTATGAGATTTTATCGTAGTAAACGCAGTGCATTAGCAGTGATCTGTGTTCATACAAATATATAGATTAACAGACAGACAGCCAGACATTTCTAAAAATCAATGAAATATTTTTTATTACTTATTCACCGGCAACATTTTTTTTACAAGAATTTAAATAGTACAGACATATTAGATTTACCATTACCATAAGTAAGAAATGGTATAAGTAATGACTATTTTTTCCGAAAGTGATTAAAGTCAACATGACAGGGTAAAAACGCAACAGGTTAAATTATACATTTTGAAAAGATTCTGAACTGTCCGTAATTCACCTTTGTGACGTTTATTATTCACTCACCCTCTCTACTCTGACGGTTACGCTTTGTAGATCGATTTTCTGAAAATTAAAAAACGAGATTACTAAAAATGTTGATCAAAAAACAGAGAGGTAACTGAAAATCATTTGATGGTTGTATAGGTTAAGTGGTAATAACAAAATGGAAATAAAAAATTAATGTTAATGCACAATTAGAGTAAAACAAGTACAGTCAGCTTCAATCTTTTTGGGTGCTCTGAATGTATAGCTATAAATTCGAATTTGCTCATAATATAGTCAAAAGCTTAATGCAAAACAAAGTTAAAATCATTACATATTATGAAACAACGTTCTCTGACACGCCTGTCTCTCTGTCTGTTCATAATAAATTAAAAAACTAAATGTACTTTCACGAAGTTTGCACCAATAAAAAGTGACATTTGAGGAAGGTTTAAGTATTTATTTTGTCAAAGTTTTTTATTACCAGACCGGGACGACGTCCGCCGGACTAGCTAGTGTTATTATAAGAATCTCAAATTGGCATTTATACGATTTTAAGTTATCTAGATGTTATAGATATATATTATATTACTTGTTTATGCTTAAATTTGTGTTCTACGCATCTATATTTAGAGCGGTCAAAAAGTTTGGCGAGGACTGTTCCCGATAAAAAAAGTAAAAGAGCGTAAACGGCTTTTTTAATTTAATTTTTTTCGATCTGACTACGCTATTGACCAACCAAGGTCTTAACAGCTTCACAGGACTACTAGTTTTACTATTAGGACAACTCGTTTTTTTAATATTACTTTAAAATCGATATATTATTCAATTTCGATATTCGGGGTATTATTTTGAGATAAATAAATATAAAATTAATATTTTGACACAATACTCTATTATATTGTAATTATACAAAAATATAGGTATAACCAGTTTCAGTTACATAGAAAATCCTTACAAATGAGCTGGATCTTTCAGTGATGAAAAACATTGTGACGAAACCATAGCATATTGTTAGAGCTTCTTCTTAGCTCGCCGCCCACTACTTAGTACCCTCAAGTGGAAACAAGGAAACAAGCAAGACAGACAATCCCTATGTAGTTTAGCATGTTTTATCATTATCATCATCGGCCTGTAAGAGACCCACTGGATGGCCATATGCCTCTTCCCGAAGAAAGGTATGAGCGTTATCACCACGCCAACCCACAACGTATTGGCGATTACAAACTGAGAAATCCACAGTTTTATATTTTTCCCCAGATATAGTAGTACTACAAGAACATTTCTCTGGTTCAGGCTTCCTCAGGATGTTTTTCTTCACCGTCTGCAGATAGTGTTACCAATATGAATTAGGAATTCCGAAAAAATCGTTAGTAAATGCCGGGGTTCCAACTTGCGGACATCGAAATAATACTCCATCGGTCAAACCGCTTGGCCGCCACAACTTCCCATGTTTACCAGTGTAGATCACATAAAGTATTTAATGTCAGGTGCGATGATTATTGTCAAAGTAATTAGTTTCTTTACACATGTTTCACACTTTGACCTTCCTTCACAATTATATTATTAGTTCAAAATGAGTTATATACAATTTTGATGTATCACAATATCTGCCAGGCGTCCCGTGACGGCTTATTTTTTTAGTTCTTTTTATGATATTCATATTTTATTTTAAAAAATTTGAAGATCATGAAAAATAACGTACCTAACATCTTAAGAACGGATAAAATTGCATTTAGCTTATTTTTAAATACTAGCCTCTGCCCGCGACTTCGTTCGCGTTCTCAATAGGAAAAAACATACCGATTTTGAAACTTATTTCATCTGTGCTCCGCTCATATCGGTCTTAGCGTGACGATATATTGCCTATAACCATTCTCGATGAATGAGCTATATAACACTGAAAGAATTATTCAAATCGGACCAGTAGTTCCTGAGATTACCCCCTACAACGTCACAACATCACGTTACAAACTTTACCTCTTTATAATATTAAGTACTCGATGAATGAACTATAAAACACTGAAAGAATTATTCAAATCGGACCAGTAGTTCCTAAGATTACCCCCTACAACGTCACAACATCACAACGTCACAAACTCACAAACTTTACCTCTTTATAATATTAAGTATAGATAACGACATATATATAAAATATACACTATAGTAATGTAAATTTGATTAAAATGATACTTACTGCATTGGTAAACCGGTACACAAACGTTATTTTCATTTCTGGCATATCCATCGTAACAGTAGCATTTTCTGTTGCACATAACATTTACAATGGGACAGTTCGTTCTATTCTGTTCATGTAATTGTGAACAAACATTGTCGCAGGCGGATCCACACTCGTAGAAATCATTCTGACCGGTACATTGTATAGCTTAAATTAATAGTACACTTTATATAAACAAATAGACTCATTAATTAATTTCTTAAAATATTTAAATAAAAACGAACGAAATATACTAATAAACGGTGTGGTGGTTATGGAAACTCTTCAAGACATATCAGAAGATTTACTCGTTTCAACTAATAATATCTATACTATAATAAAACTGTAACAAGTCGAAATATTGTACATTAAATATTTTTTGAAAATTTTAATCGGGGTAGACTATGCTATCGATATAGAAGCCAAAAATAATCTTTTTACAATTTTTGTCCCTCTGTCTGTCTGTCCCTATGAACACGCATCACTCTGAAAGTACTGAACAAATCTTGACGAAACTGGACATAGTGATAACTAATACACACATTAAAAAAGTCTAAGCAACGTGCGTGATATTACAAATTTTACCATTTATATTAATTAATTTCTAAGTATTTACTCAAACACAGTGCGTAGGTAAATAAACTATTTTGTTATTGATGACATACTGGCTGATTGTAAAAAAAAAATTGTTTTGTTTTTTCATAAAATTCAAATGACTGCGAATTTGTTTGAATTTAAGTGCGTTTTAATTGCTACGTTTAGTCTTGATTTACAATTTTACCACAAAGTTAGCGACAAAATTGAATTGTTAGATATTCTTTACGTCATGAAGCGACGTCATTTGATGGCAGATGAAATGCAAAGAGCTGTAGGGATGTTGCAAGCGGGAAGTAATCAATCTCAGGTATCTCGACATTTTGGCATTCATAGAAGTGTTATTTTTTGTCTTTGGCAGCGCTACAATAATACAGGAGAACCCGCTGAACAGCATCCAGGCCGTAAAAGGAGTACAACCACTCGACAAGACCGGTACATACAACTGACTGCAAGACGCTAGCCGATGTTAACCGCTCGAGAGATAAGTTTGAGGCTACAAATTTCAAGTGGTGTTGATGTAGTCCTCAAACTGCGAAATCGACTGCATGAGTACGGCCTACGAGCTAGACGCCCAATCAGGTGCCCACCGATACGTCACGGGAATCGCGCTCGTCGATATGAATGGTGTAGAGAACGCATAACATGGACCCAGGAACAATGGGATAAAATTATGTTTTCCGATGAGTCGCGATTCAGGTTTAATCCTGATACAAGAAGGGTGCGAGTGTATCGTCGGCCCAGAAATACTGAAAGGCTCAGGTGCGTTCAGGAAGTTCATCCATACAGCGGCTCAACAGTTATGTTATGGGTGGGTATTATGAAGAACAGGCAAAATGAGCTCGTTTTTGTGAATGGAAACATGAATGCTGAAAATTACATTGAGGATATTCTCAGACCTTATGTCTACCCATTTGCACAAACCTTTGGCTCCGATTTTAGGTTAATGCATGACAATGCGCGTTTACATACAGCTCGGCGAACCAGTGAATACTTTGCAACGGAGCACATCCGGGTATTGCCCTGGCCTCGCCAGATCTCAACTCCATCGAGCACGCATGGGACATGCTCCAGAGACGTGTTTTGAAGGACTTGGACGGAGCGACAACAACCCAACAACTGAAGGATTTGTTACAATTCCATTGAGAGCGAATACCGCAAGATGACATAAACAGTCTCATTAATTCAATGAATAATCGTTGCCGACAAGTTCTGAATAGCCTGAATATGAGACCATACTTTGTATTAAATTGTTCTATTCTTTCACAATAAATACATTTTCATTAGAAATTTCATTTTGTATGTAAAAAAAAATTTAGTTTCTTATGTATCTTAGTTTCTACAGTATATTCTAATATTGTTCATTTCTGTTATTAAAAATGAACTTATAAAGACAACAGCTGTTATTTTTACATCATAGAACCCTAAAGATATTATTTTAAAAATAAAATACGTTATAATGTGAAGAATCATCCTAAATTTTAAATTAGTACATGTAGCTTAGACTTTTTTAATGAGTGTATTTACCATTTTGTCTGTCTGTCTGTATCTGTGAACACGAACCACTCTGAAAGTACTGAACCAATTTTGATGAAACTTGACACAGGGATAGCTAATATTACAAGATTTTATCTAAGATACTTTTCGTACCAGAAAGCCCAAGGGGTTCTCCAGGATAACGGACGAAAGTAAAAAAATTGAAGTTCATGAAATTCTTAATGGATTTTGGAATTATTCTTTGTGCTATATATAGCAGACATATTAGTTAAAAATTTCATCTCTCTATGCTATTAAAAAACAAACAACAAAAAAGTTCGTCTGATTCCGAACCGTCACCCCCGTCGATCGTTCGATTAGTATTAAGTCGAGCACTTTACTTATAAGCTATGGACCTATTACGTCACCCAGCGAAAAAATGGGGGTTAATTTCACTCCCGCATATCCGATTAGGCCTCCCACAGCAACGGCTCAAGCCTAGGTTCGATCCCTCGGTAGGGAGCCCTTGAGTGCGTTGCTTGCGCGATACGGTGACACAAAATATACATCACTGCTACAACAATACACGATCACCCCCACACACGTGCACGCCTACACGCTTACACATGAAAGTGGAAGGGTTTACTTTTTTCCCGTATCGAATTGAAGATACTCAATTTTCCGATAATAAATATATGGAGGAGTTGTTGAGGCGTATATGCTTGGTACAAATGTACGTGTCAACAACTCATACATATATAAATAGTTACGCCTGAACGCCTTAAACGCTCGCCTTAGTAGTCTGGTGAAGCTGTTAAGACCTTGCTAGGTCAATAGCGTAGTCAGTTCGAGAAAAAAAAACAGTAAAGATAGCTAAAGGGTCCATAGATGGCGCTAAATTAAAATATTTTGAATCTCGATTAGAGTTCTGTTAGTACGTACGTTGTATCAATATTTGATAGAATTACTTCTTTAAATTTTTCCCTATCCTATATGGTTTAGAGGAATTTTTACGACACAAAATACATATAAGAGTTTTTGGTACACATACATGTTTCAATAACTCATATACGTATAACTAGATACGTTAGCTTAGGTTAGCTCAGATAGATAGCGATTTTTGTACAAAACAGGCGATAGCCCAAGACGAGGTGTGCCGTGCACCCTTGAGTTAGTCGCCCGAACATACCAAATCGGCTGAGTGCCTTCAGCGCTCGCCTCGATAGTTCGGTGAAGCTGTAAAGACCTCCAGGTAAACAGCGTTTTCATTTCGAAAAAAAAACCTCTTTAAATATTGTTAAGTCTTGAAGCAGTTGGTTCAGTTTTTGAATCAACGATTACAATAATTTGTTTAGGTGTTTCAATTACTATACTATGATGAACCTATATATACTAATACTAACAGGCCCGGTAAATGTTCCGTCATGATTATAATAAAAATCCTCGAAATATTATATACTAAAACATTTCTCATTAATCACTTTATCCACTGGTGAAATCCACATGATAATCCATTCAGTACTTTTTGAGTTTATCGCGAACAGACAAACAAACGTAGTAGGGGGTTTTGTTTTGTACTATGTAATGATGATTATAAAGAGAGGTAAAGTTTAGTGTTCGGGCAATTCTTGGTACTACTGATCCGATTTTGAAAATTCTTTCACCGTTAGATAGATATATTATCCCAAGTTCAATATTTTAGTCGAAAAGGTGGTTTATATGTCAAAAGTAAATAAAATTGAACAAGATTATGTTTGGATGAAGATTATACAGTATCTATGTCAAGTACTGAAATTACAGGGGGTACTGCAAAGACATTTATATATATGTAGGTTAGTTTTTATCTTCATTAAACCCGTTAGAGGATGCTGCGAACAGGTTCTATGCTTATTTTAAAAGATTTCTCACATACCAACGGGGTATATGTTAAAGTGAGTCCCTGGATAGTTAGGAGTCACTGCTAAATATCGCTGCAATCGGGTTTTAGGTTTTTTAAGGTCATTTACATTTAAAAGTACAATTTAACCGGTAATAACCAATTTGGTGCAAACGAAGTTGCACGGGTCAGCTAGTAACAAATAAAGTTTCAACACTTTAGAATAATGGAGAATTGATTGTAGACGACATGCAATGAAACTTGCATTGGGTAAGCAACCTTCTTATACCTAATGTAAGTGATATTGAACGGGTGCGAAAAGATAATTTTTTTAGTAGGTAAAGCATGAAAAAGGTAACCAGCAGATGAGCCAAGTTAATTTGAAACATATTATTTTTTTTTTCGAAATGACTACGCTATTGACCCATCAAGGTCTTAACAGCTTCACCGGACTACGGAACATATTATGTTATCTTAAAATCAAACGATACAACGATTTTAAATAAAACAGTATTATCGAGTAATTAATTATTCAGGGATACCCTAGAATTTTAAATTCTAATTAATCGTTTTATACTAAATACAGATAAATTGGAGAAAAAATTTGCTTCAGCTAGAAGTTGTTTAAATTGTATGTTAAGTACGTTTTTTGCTGAAATTAACCTCTGGTTTGTCCAAAATTATTGATTTAAGCTCTATATAAACTAATATAGACCTTATAACTCTTCGGTCAGCAGAATGTTGGCAGCATAAGTAAAAAAATCATATTTGTAACAAAATTTAAAATACGTGAGTAATAACAATTTATTTATTGTAAAATTATAACTTAAAAACAATGGCCTAGATATTTAAAACCGTGACCCTTCATTTTCAGATCTGAGCCTAAAAAATCAATCGAGGCGTTAAAACTTAGCTTAAAGATTAGACTGTGTACGTTATTTGAAAGCTACTGAAGGTGTCCCAATTCTCCCAATTCATTTTATACAAGATTCTGTTTTTACAAACGTAAGGTCAGAGTCATGAGTATACTTACGTTCACCAATAACGCTCTCTTGCCGCGGCTCTGTCTTATCTGTAAATTATCACAAACTGATGATATTTTCATTAACTGATAGGAAATACAACAACTAATTGTATACTATGGCTTCTATAAACACGGCCAACATAATACATAACTTTAATAATATTTTTAGAATAAAATATCCGAAGGTCTCTTCTTTACTTATGAGAGCAGCTTCAATACCACTCAATTGGTTATAAGCGTGTTCTCCCAAGATGTAATAAGGTTTTCTGTCCAAGAGAACATGGCGAGTACTAACAATTTCCGAAAATAAAAACTTAAAAATATGGTTTTACTCTAATCAGTAGTTCTTAGGTGTCAAGTGCGTTCGTCATATCATTTTATTTTTATAAATAATTGTGTTTATACGTTAAACCGAGGGAAACATGCATGGAGTGTTAATCTAAAACAAAAAAATTAAATGTTGCAGCTTAATCTATTCGAAGCCACGATAGTATTCTTTGCTAATTTACATCGACGCCACTGTGGCGCTCCGGCTTTAAGTTTACATCACTTGTTTTGCAACAAGTTATAGATTATAAGACCAGCAACATTGCTGTCGATAAGGCACCTAAAAGAACTGTATCCTGCCTAAAATGTAAACCTACGCGCTACCCAGACAACTGTCACTTTCACCCGGGACGCTATATTTTATTGAAACCGTATTTGTATCTCAGTGTGTATTATAGCTTGTATTACATCTGCATTAAAAGAGCAGTCCACATCGCATCTTCAGCATTTTATTTCACTCTACCGGTTACAACAAGTACGAACCATCGAGGCTATAAAACGCCAAACCACTTTAAAGAATTTGAATGAAAAACTTACAACTAGGAATCCATTTGGTATATGAAAACATCGTAATAGGTTCATGTTACATACGTTATTACGTTTTTAGTGTATATACATTAAATTATGTAAACACTTTTGGAGCCTAGTACCTGATAATTAGTCTATATTCCGTTAAATGCACTCAAGAACCAAATTATTTGTATCCTAATTGTTCCTTTAAATACTAATTTTATTGCCTATCTACAGTTTAAGAAACAATATCAAATAACTCACCACATTCATTCTCACTAATGCATATTCCGTTATCGTTTCTAATAAAGCCTTCTTTGCAAATACACTTTATCTGGCATTTTTTTTCATGCAAACAACTGAATTTAATATCTCTATTCCTACAGGTTCTTTCAGGAGGACAAGCTACAACACAATCTGATTTTTCATTGGAGCCGTCACATTTAAGATCTGAGAAAAAAATGAAATAAAAATGTTTAAATACACATATTGCAATTAATTTTCAGTTACACAAGGCGCTTTCAATTTTATTCTTTGTATTCATGTAATGACACGACCTTAAATTTTCAACGGCACAAAATATTAAATTTATGTATCGTAATATTTTTTACTTATAATTTGTTATTCCAGTTTAACATCTTTGAACATACCAACAATTGACAGGACTGATTATGATCAAACGCTAACCTAAAAAAGGCATATTTAAAATACAAAAGAGATGTAATTTATGTTTATTCAATAAGTCAAACCTATAAAAAAGTTATCATATATTTTACACGATTTACAATCGAGTAAAATTGAACGCAACCTAAAAATGACATTTTTGACAACAAGTGTTGACAATTTACGTGTAAATATGTCAAACGAAGTTCAGTAATCAGTAATTTCGGGCTTTCGGCACAAGTCGAAATGTGTTGAATGTTGTATAGATATTTTATAACTTTTTGTGGATTAATATCGCAAAGTGCCCATAACTCAAAACATTAGAATATGTAACAATAATAGAACAAAATAAATGAAGAGTTTAAAACGTTATTACCAATAATATACCCAAAATAGTGATATTGTAAAAAAGTTTTGTATAGGAACAAATTTTACCTAAATATACAATAATGTTCGGAAGAAGTACGTGTTTCCATAAAATGTTTGTGAGTTATATCAATCGGTCTATTCATGTTCAAAATAGAGCAAAATTGTCACGTTTTATGACAAGTTTAATACATAATCATTGTTTATCAAATTGTAAAAACCTAACCTATAAAACTGAACTTATTACAAGAAATGTACATAACATCGACCAGGAGTTAATTTCTAGAACTGAAGTACACGGAGACTATAATACATTTACTTATAGAACACACACTTGCGGAGAACTGAGACCTGTTAATGAAGGCCAATCAGTGACTTTGTGTGGATGGGTTCAGTATTCTCGTTTATCAAAATTCTTACTTCTACGAGACGCTTATGGTATTATACAATGCATTATTAATAATCAAGATATCAATATAAGTGATATTCAACTAGAAACTATTATCAAAGTAAAAGGAACTGTCTCCTTAAGACCGCAAAACATGATTAATAAAAATATGCTTACTGGAGAAGTTGAGGTTATTATTGATGATATAGAAGTACTGAATGAGGCTCAAATACCACCATTCACGTTGAGAGATTATCAAAAACCTAAAGAACAATTGAGACTGCAACATCGTTACATAGATCTACGTTTTCCAGAAATGCAAAAAAACTTGCGATTAAGGTCACAAATGCTTCATAATATGAGGAGATTTCTTGTTGAACATCACAGTTTTGTTGAAGTAGAGACACCTACATTGTTTTGTCGAACACCAGGAGGTGCTAGAGAATTTGTTGTACCAACTCGTCATCCTGGTTTATTTTATTCTTTAGTACAAAGTCCTCAACAATTTAAGCAAATGTTAATGTCTGGAGCTATTGACCGATATTTTCAAGTTGCAAGATGTTACAGAGATGAAACTACAAGACCTGATAGGCAACCGGAATTTACACAAATGGATATAGAATTATCGTTCACAAATCTCGACAATATTCTCACTATGGTTGAAGAATTGTTATATGCAACATATATTAAAAAGCTACCCAAGCCTCCATTTAAGAGAATGACATATAAAAAAGTTGTTGAGAACTATGGAACAGATAAGCCAGACTTATCTTATGAATTAAAATTTTTAAATGTCACTCATTTGTTTCCAGAGAAACACAACTTTGGTGCTTATGCCTTACCATATCCAAAAGATATGGGAAAATTAACATCAAAATATAAAGAACAAATAAGGGAATACAGGAAAAAGTACAATACAAAAATTATTACAGATGAAAATGTCTCAAAAGAACTCGGTAGTGATATTAATGAGAATTTAAGAAATATTATTGGGCCAACCAATGCCGTCATATTGTCTATGGGTGATAATGACAATTCTTGTTTTTGTTTAGGAGAAATTAGAATAATGATATCCGAATTACTGAATTCAAAAAATATGTTAGAGTTGAAAGAAAATATCCAGCCGTTATGGGTTGTTGACTTTCCATTATTTTTAAAAGGTGACAATGGTTTGGAAACTTGTCACCATCCATTCACTGCACCACATCCTGAAGACATTCATTTGTTACATACAGACCCTTTAAATGTGAGATCTTTAGCATACGATTTGGTCTTTAACGGTAACGAAGTGGGTGGTGGCTCAGTGAGGATACATAATGTAGAACAACAGGAAAACATCCTGAAAATGTTGAATATAGATCCAGAGAAATTGAGACATTTCTTGAATGCTTTAAAGTTTGGTTGTCCTCCGCATGGAGGAATAGCTTTAGGTATAGACAGATTAGTATCTCTTGCTTGCAATGCTGATTCTATTAGAGATGTCATAGCATTCCCTAAGTCGCATGATGGAAAGGATCCATTATCTGGAGCACCAAATAAAATAGGAGATGAAGATAAAAAGTATTATCATATTACAGTAACTGAATAATTATTTTTTAAGTGCAACTGTGATAATGAAATAAATGTATTGTGTCTTATAGTTGGCTTTTAAGATCAGCTTGTTATTATTTTAATCTCCTATTATTTAAAGAATGTTGAACATGTTCAGTTTTTATTTCTGAAGAATTATTAAACCAATTAGATGAAATAAAAGAAACCTTTTTCTTTGACAATTTGAGACATAAATAATAATTTTTCAAAAAAAAAATAGATTCCAGATAAGATACACCTATTTGTACTACATATATAAATATTTATTGGTCAGTATTCCCATAAATATTAAGCAAACAAAGTCACTTTTGGTGACTGGTTATATGTTACCTTAGTTCCTCCAAAATATGTAACATTTTTTGATACGGTTTCTACTAACACAGAGAATTTCTTTCGGATGGTTTATGTATGTACAAGAATATTATTAAATTGGGTCTCTTAAAACACCTAAAAAAAATTTATTAATTTACGGTAACCTCAGTAATCATTTTTATTTCTTATATGCATTTACAAAGTCAAGACGAGTTATTAGTTATATTATAATTCAGAATTTAATTTATTCAAAAATCACATATTTATAGTAAGCATTATTTAGAATATAGTTATTTATATTGACATTTCTTCTTTATTTATAAGTAATTGAATATTGGTAACTATACCAGTATAGTATAATAACCGAAATAAAACAATATAATCAAGTCGCGACGAAGTGTGAAGGGCGAAAAAACAGTCGGAATAATGAATGAGGATTTCGCAGTACTTAGAATTGATATTCTTATGTCCATTTCCTTAAATTTAAAGAGCATTTTAAACACGTTTAAGTAATTTTTTTTCACATCAAAATTGACTCATTGGTATCAAAATTGACTATAACTGTCTTTTACATATTTAAAACTGATTTCCAATAAACTAAATGGTGATTGCTGCGTTAAGACATGTGTTCGTGTTTTATTGTAATAAAATTCATGACGTAAGTCATAGTAAATCCCCTTGCTCATTGATTAACGATGAATAAGCAGTAATTCCCCGTTACTTTTCCTGTTTTGATGTGAAACATGAATGTCGGCGGGTCAAACCGACTGTTGGCGTAGCGATGCGTCGTCACGCTATATGATATGATGCACTGCATAAACCAATATAGTTCTCGGAAGAAAAAAAAAAAGAATATATATATATATAGCAATATAAATATATAGTATTATAATATGCACTGTATATAATAATATAATATTTATGGCCCCATTAATTAAAAAGAAAGCGAAGTCACGGACAACAGCTAATATTATAAAAAAATATCAGGCCTTTCAAGATTTGTTCTGTGTTTTAGAAAAATGTACCTATATAAATTGGAACATTATTCATTACTATTGGAGAAGACATTATTTATTAACATAGACAAAAGCGTTTGGCTGAAATAAGCCACGATAATATTTTTATTATTTATACCCAAAAGGATTTAAAAACTGAATAAATCATTGCCAATTTTGTAATTAATCCATTAAATCGACAATAATATCTCGATTATTACATAATAGATATCTATATATTAATAAGGAGATGCCGAAAATGTTTAGCGGAATAATCACGACAACTTTAACTAGCTATCTCATTTAATTAACGTATCTAATATCAAAGTCAGGTGTGAAATAAAATCAAGGTGAACATATACTTACCAAAAGTACCAGCATTGACAGTGCAGAGTAGAACGAAACAGGAAAACAACACACAATCTACCCTTTGCATCTTGACGGCTTCGTTCGTATTACGGAAAACAAGATTTTTAACTTCTTATATACAAGTATCATGTAGGTATAATAATTATCCGGTATAATTCTTGTTTAGATGACGTCATATTTATGTTTCATAGACTTTGCTAAGGGATAATCGAAATTTGGTGATACGTTTGTCAATAAACCTTGTTATTTTCTCATTTCTTACGAGTTTGTTTCTACATTCCAGTTATCCATAAGTCCAGTGTAGATGTTTACATAGCCGTAGCTACAGGTGGGGGGGGGGAGTATTAGAGTATTGTGAGGTATTGAGGTGCAACCCCGTGCTTCAAGGGCAAATCAATTATGATATTTTTTTTACTTCGTCCTTACCTGTAGCCAATGCTGCCCTATCTCAAATTCGACACTAGCTGCTTATGGACAAAAAGAAATTAGGTAGATCAATAATCTTAAAATCAATAATTTAAAAATGTTAATGCTTTACATTTTCTTGTAAATGTCAAACTTTCCATTTGCAAAGAAAATAGTTTCTATTATTTATATGCGTTTGTTGGTCAAAAATCTAACTTTTAATTTTTCGAAATGACTACGCTATTGACACAGCAAGGTCTTAACAGCTTCACCGGACTACTCAAAAATCTAACAATAAATGTTGCTGGTTGAAAATAAAACCGTATTGTTCATGTTTAAAATAAATTTTAATATCGATACAGTTAGTAACAAAATATAAATATTTGGCATTCCATTATATAGTTTTGAAAAAAAAAAACAAGAGGGTTATTCAAGACACAACAAGAATATAATTAAAGTACTTTAGAATTACAATATTAATAATAAAATACGCAATCAGCACCATAACTACAGCACAAGGTGACTGTGGACAATCAGTTTCTTGAATACAAGTACCACTGTCATCTCTTAAATATCCTTCTATACAAACTCATCCCTCTTCACATGGAACTAAGTAAATCCTACTGATTGTAATAACGGCTAAAGTAATAAAGGTGAATTCTTTTGCAAATCGTATCCTCATATGCCCCCTTACCTCAATTCATTAGCAACGGTGGTGTGAGCGACGTGATAATTTTTACGAAAGAAAATATAAATAGTGTTCCTATAATATAATGTAGGGTTGACTTTAACCTTATGATACTTCTATTGCACACTAAAACCACTAATTAGAAGACTCGTAGTCCATTAAAGCTGTTAATCATTTCGCAAAAAATAATAATTGAAGAGTGATTTAATCTACTATCTATCTATCTATCTAT